>CBVK0102946195.1:0-13351 GCA_900067695.1 Picea abies
TGATTCACATTTTGAAATGATCAATCTCATTAAAAGAAGCATTCAAACCAATGATCTAATTGACGTCATAAATCCTCTTATGATGATTTCCCCATCGATATATTCACTTCATCATAGTCATGGTTTGCATCCTCATTTTTGTGACAAAATCTTAGGATAGCTTGAATATTCATATATAAAAAAAATTCATAATAAAGATAAAGTTGTGCTTGCTTTATTTTTACCTAAGTATCTTGGAAGTAGGCGAGACATATTTCTTTTAGATCCTCCATGTGAAGAAATTATTGAACACTTAGAGAGTTGTCAGGAGGATGGGGCATTTCATCCTTGGCTGACGGTTATTTCATTTCCTCGTAATCTTGACAATTTTTTAAACTTACCTACACTCGCCCTTGCCATTATGGCCCTTATCGTAACAAGATTGTGCAATGGATGGAGGATTCGTACAACAAGAATATTCAGGGGAATGGTAAGATCATGCTTACTTTGTTTTTAAATGATGATTATGAAGGTAAGTGTGATATGTTTCTGTCATTTTTTTTATATATTATCATTCTTATTAGTAATGTTTGATTTTGTTTCCATTGTAGGATTGGAGTTACTCCGATGGCTACATTGGAAGCATGACTTCATGTAGTATTTTGATTTGTTTAATAGTTAGGGTAGGTTTAGGAATAGGTTTTCTTTCGGTTTTATTTCTCACTATTTCTCTTTGTAATAATACAGTCATGAATGCAAGTGGGTGTAGCACGAGAACCATAATACGACTGTTGTCAGGGAAGTCTGCTTGATCTTTTTCTCTTTGCTTCTAGTTGAACATTTATTTTCAAAAACGTAGTATCGTTATGAAAATCTTAAATAGAAAGTAAAGAGATAAATAAATCTGAATCAACCCTGACCCAAGGTACCACAAGTAGGACTAATTTCACATCAAACAAGGATTTTCTACTTTCTTTCAGTCTCCCAAGGGATTCTTTGCATGATGTTTTCAGATACACCTTTTGTGCATTTTTTTTTTGTTTGGATTTCTTTGCTTTCCAATTTTTCTTCGTTGGTGTGTTTTGTTTTCATTTCTGCTTATCGGTCTTTCTTTTTGAAACACATGCCTGCACCATAGGCTAGTTCAGACAGAGAAAACAAAATACTTCCCCTCGAAAATAACTGTTAAAAGTTGTTAAAACATTAAGTGCTATATTTTGTGGACTAGTTAAAGATGAATTTTCATTTGAAAGGCATTCTCTCGGTTTCAATTTGCATTTGAAAGTGTTCACGACCATCTTTAAAAATATTTTAATGTTGTCCCTGTTCTTTAAGAGAGAAAATCAACGATGTCTCCCTATTTTTGAAAGACGGTTTTATCAATGAACCATTTTTGGATCTTGATGAATGACAACATGTAAAATTTTAAATTCTGTGACTTAAAAACTGGAATTTTCAATGCCACCCCGCCCTATCGAATATTTAAAAAAACTATAATATGAATAAACTTTCAAAGAGTTGTGGGAAGTGTTTGTAAACCCATTGGGACACTGAACAAGTCTGCTGGCAGCGGGTAAATGCATGCATGACGCCAGGATAACTTCACCGGGGTACTAAACAGGCCTGTTGGCAGCGAAGCAATGTCAGGTAAAAGAAAATTCTCAGATATGGATTTTGTTTTGGCCTTAAATGTCCTTCGTTTTGATCTGGAATTTCTTGATAGGATACAGACGTCAGAGTGGGATAGTTGACATCCCTGCCGAGGCTATGGAAGCTTGCTGGCAGTAGTGGCCCTGTCAACAATATTAGATATTTTAACTTAACATCGTGGCTTTCTTTTATCAAAGTTTGTCACCGGTTTTCGTTCCTTTAAAAATGAAAGTTATCTGAAATTGGACTGTGTCATGATTATTTGAGATGTTTAAATGACTTTTCAGTTGTTCTTCAATTTGAAGCTTTTCAAATTTCTCTAACTTGAACTCATCCGTGTAACAGAGATAACTGCTTCTCCCAGTGTGTCGCCATTGTTGGCAACAATATTACAATTGTTATTTTTTAATCTACATAGCTTCCTACACAGGGTCATGAAATTTCGTTACCCTTCATGAACAGTTTCTGAGATGACAGTTGCAAATCGTCGCTTCTCTCTATTGTCTTTTCAAACTTTGTTTTCATGACTGTAAGCTTGAAAACGTGCGATCGGAATTACCATTATGTTTTTACAGACAAATTGCTCTTATGATTTATTATAAAATTGCGATTTCTGGCTATGGACATGTTGCTCTCATTGTTTATGATCGTTTTGATTCTAAGAATGCCTAAGAAGCTTATGGTTGTTTGATTGAAAGACCCCTATCAATTGGTATTTGATTTTTGTATTAATTTTGGTTTGATGATTAACCATATTTCTTTCATGGAAATTTTGGCTTCTCAATTCTTATGAATCACCTATCTTTATAATTAAATTTGGATATGCGCACTCTGTCCTAGCATGTACCCAATGCCAAGGTGTCATATGAAGTACTGCATGCTATTACTTCTCTGTATGGTCTCGAGCTTCACGATTTTGTTCCCACACATGGTGATTAACGCCTCTGCCTACCATTTCGAACTGTCATTGCATTGTTTTGTGGAAACTCGAGGCTATGACTCTGTGTTTTCTTATCAAACCCTACCTTTGATTTCGATGTTGATTCCCTTCTGTTCTCCATGGATCCAGTGGTAAGGATTGAGCCCAATGGCATCCAAACCTTGTTATAGTATGATAGCACCAGGGTTGGTTTAGAAAGGAACAATTGGCATGTGTTCATTGAAAAGTTTAAAGGTTTCGATTTGAGAGTTGCCCAAGAGTTCACATTATGGCTGCAGAGCAAAGATCGGTCTATGCAATTAGAAGTAACTGAAGACTTCTTAAGCTAACCCTGTAATTGCCTCCTAGAGACACGTTTTTGCATGAGCGATTCTGAGAAAATGGTTTTGAATTAGATCAAACCCTTGAAAACCCTGAACCAAAATGAGCCCTTTTACCTTAAATGTGGGTGGTTTCCCCTGAAATTAGGTCATTACAGAGATATAGCTGGTCCTTTAGAGATCAAATCTCAGATTTTATTTGTGGCTGAAGGGAGCGTTTTGGTCTGTTTACAATTGTTGAAACATTTGTTACCTCTCCAGGCCTGTGCCTCAGCACCCCTCTCACCTGTCTAGCCTTGTGTCTCAACCTCTTACTGTGAACCCTTGATCAATATAAAGGATAACCCATATTTCCTGGCATTCGATTCTGTGAAGAACCTACATGTCAAGTGGATGATTCTCCAACTGTTAATGCTATCAGTGCCAATGCATAGTCCCTATAGCCACAGTGTAATGAGTGTCTATCCTGGATCGACCGGTATTATACGGATGTGCCTTTGCTACAGTCCAGGATTAAATCTCTGAAAGACCAAGTGGATTCATTGACAAATGCCTAAAAACTATAGGGTCTCTCATTTTTAAGAATGTAGAGGCAACGACAACAATAGTAAACTCCAAGATTGTTTGATATGTTTTGATTTGAGGTATGATATTTTTCAAGTTTAGCATGATTTTGTCTTCCTCAACTTAGGATATACGATTTTTTGAACAGATTACTTTTCTAATAAAAATTAATTTGTTTTGTTTGTTGAATAAAATATGATTGTAGTTGTAATTATAACTAGCTACAGATTCTGTAGCCAGTTAGAAAAAATTCGAATTGGTTGTTTTGATGATTGAAAATACATCTAAAATATTCCCATTTTTATTTGTTAACAGGAACCCATGATTTCTAAGGAGATTTGGAGCATTGTTGGGATCTCCCAGCCATACCATCTCTATGTTTTTAGTAAAGAGATTAGGCTGTTGGTTTTTTGATATCAAGTGAAATCAGGGAGGTTGCATCCCCCACATTTTTGGAACAGATTTGATGTTATCAACAGGAAACATTTTGTTCCTGGAACCTATATAAGCATGTTATGTTGTAAACATTAGATCATCTCTGCCTAGAGAAAAAACTATGGATTTCTCAATTACAGACTTGAATGAAATATGATATTTTTCACAGCTTTAGCTTCTCCATATCGTGTTTTTATTCAAGTCATGATTATTTCGCTTTGTAATTAAATTATGATTGCTTTAGCTGTCGTGGTTTACTACAGATTGTTATGATAAAAAATTATATGTTACCCATGTTTTACATTCCAGATTTAACATACAACAATCTTTTTGTTCAAACATTGAATCAAGAGATTTATCCTTATCCTTTGTTGAACGTTTATACACAAATTCTCACAGCAGGATTTATCTTAATGTGACTATGTGTGAAATTATGAGATTGTTGTGATTATATCTCTTATATGTTCTATTATTCAGATCCAATCATTACTGATTCACATTTATGAGAAGCAATTATACGATCTGTTGTGGGTTTACCTCATCAGGCAGGGAGATTGGATGCTATACACTAAACAAATATTGGATACGATGACAGGTCAATTTGCTAGATTAATTTCATTAGTTTAATGAATACATAAATTTCCTGTAGCTAGAACATCTTCTAATATTTGTGATTTCAGTTTTCAATTAGACAGTTTGACATTCTATTTCTCAGTTATGAACATTATAAGAAAATAAATCAAAAAGATTAAATAGCGTTACTGTTGTTTTAAAAAATCAATTCATATTTGATTTTCACGGATTTAGATTAAAATTTGTATTTTGTAAATGTTATATATATATTAGAAATAGAATCATTTGTATATATTGTACATATAATAAGTAGAATTATTTTATAAATAGTAGTTAGTAAACTATAAATATATATTAGATTTATATATAGTTTTCAGCGATTACTATTAATCAAAGTTATTACGTTTCCTTTAGTTTTTTTTTGTTTTTTTTTCGTTTTCTTTAGGACTTAGATCGGCCAATGGAGCCTCTAAACCCATCAGAGTGGATTAATCAAAATGGCTTGGGTTAAGTAAACAACCCCAGACCGGATTCACTCCTCTAGTTGATGATCGGTCAATTTCACTCGTCAACAAATGGCGCTAGAAGGAAGGTCGACTGACAAGCTGGCCCTGTAGGAGCCTTTATTTTGAATGTATTCAATTCCCCCATGGCTCCCCAACTCACTATGTTGGAACATGCTTTCAACTTCTCATTACCAGATGTTCCCAACGAGATAGTCTCTTGCTTTTCCAAACTCACCTTTGATGGTGGAGGCAATAAATCTGCTAAAGACCACCTTAACAAGTTTTGGTGCAAATGCATCAAACATGACATCTCAGATTTAAAAGTTTTATGAAGAATGTTCGCTTCTACTTTTAGAGGTCGGATTAAACATTGGTTTGAATCCTTTCCAGCATGTCACATTTTTTATTGGTTTCAATTTGTAGATGAGTTTCTAGATGCTTTTGAAATTTATGATTTCGATCAATTATGTGAAGAATTTCATACTTCGCTAATCAATGACGATTCATCTTCGGAAGAATTTTTGACAAGAGTCTATCATATCCTCTGTAAATTTAATCTTGATGACATGTCATTTGCATTAAATCTCTTCTATGATGCTTTCATCCCTTCCAACCAGACATATTCAATCACGAACGGAGAACCAATTGCAAATCCTATCACTCAACTGGAAGAACAATTTGTTTTGCAAGATGAGAAGAATCCTTCCGACAATGTTGAACAAGCTAGGGAGGTAGAATCTATTGACTAGGTTCTTAATGACAACCAAATCCGTTTTTCCTCTGAATCATTGTATTTTCAGTCTTCAACCAGTATGGAAGAAGATTCGTTTCTGGCTCAAGGTGAATATCCTCATTCTTGTAACTCACGCTCTAATCAATATTTAAAATTAGTCATTGAAGAACACTTAAGCGACGAAAATCATCTTGAACATTCTAATACTCCTATGAAACTGATTAGAGAAGAAGATACGCAACTAGAAGAAGAAACTTTAAACCTTTGTCCTCAAAATGTACTTTATCCACAGGAAAGACTAGATGTTTGTCACATAAATTTTGAATTATCTATCACACATAAGGCAAATCCAGATGATCGTATTATGTTGGGGAATTCGTCACCAAAACAAAGTAAGCGTTTTAAAGAAAGTGAAGAGAAATATCTTGAGAATACCATTGTTAATTATCGTAGTTCAAGATATTCTTTTCATGTGCTTATTTCTAATTCCTTTTATTTTTTATATCCTTATCTATTCCTAGACTCTGTTGGACTTGACATCTTACCTACACCATCCTACTCTTTTCCGCCACAATCATATCCTTTCAATATGCTAAATTTTGGTGAAATCAATTCCAAACATAACATTGATAAAGTTGGATTTGATTCTTGTTCACTTTCATCACTCATATGGGAAAAGGACATGTTGCGAGATGATTTTACACAGTTTATTGTTGAAAAAGACAATGCACTATATTTTATGGAGATCAAACATTCTACATTTAATATTCGTTCTTTGATTAGCTCGAATCTTAATGTTTATGATTCACATTTTGAAATGATCAATCTCATTAAAAGAAGCATTCAAACCAATGATCTAACTGACGTCATGAATCCTCTTATGATGATTTCCCCATCGATATATTCACTTCATCAAAGTCATGGTTTGCATCCTCATTTTTGTGACAAAATCTTGGGATGGCTTGAATATTCATATATAAAAAAATTTCATAATAAAGATAAAGTTGTGCTTGCTTTCTTTTTACCTAAGTATCTTGGAAGTAGGCATGACATATTTCTTTTAGATCCTCCATGTGAAGAAATTATTGAACACTTAGAGAGTTGTTAGGAGGATGGGGCATTTCAGCCTTGGTTGATGGTTATTTCATTTCATCGTAATCTTGACAATTTTTTTAAACTTACTTACACTCACCCATGCCATTATGACCCTTATCACGACAAGATTGCGCAATGGTTGCAGGATTCGTACAACAAGAATATTCAAGGGAATGGTAAGATCGTGCTTACTTTGTTTTTAGATGATGATTATGAAGGTAAGTGTGATATGTTTCTGTCATTTTTTGATATATTATCATTCTTATTAGTAATGTTTGATTTTGTTTCCGTTGTAGGATTGGAGTTACTCCAATGGCTACATTGGAAGCATGACTTCACGTAGTATTCTGATTTGTTTAATAGTTAGGGTAGGTTTAGGAATAGGTTTTCTTTCAGTTTTATTTCTCACTATTTGTCTTTGTAATAATGCAGTCATGAACGCAAGTGGGCACACCACAAGAACCATAATACGATTGTTGTCAGGAAATTCTACTTGATCTTTTTCTCTTTGCTTCTAGTTGAACATTTATTTTCATAAACACAGTATCGTCATGAAAATATTAAATGGAAAGTAAAGAGATAAATAAATCTGAACCAACCCTGACCCAAGGTACCACTAGTAGGACTGCTTTCACATCAAAAAATATTTTTCTACTTTCTTTCAGTCTCCCAAGGGATTCTTTGCATGATGTTTTCAGATACACCTTCTGTGCATATTTTTTTTGTTTGGATTTCTTTGCTTTCCAATTTTTCTTCGTTGGTGTGTTTTGTTTTCATTTATGCTTATCGGTCTTTCTTTTTGAAACACATGCCTACACCACAGGCTAGTTAAGACAGAGAAAACATAATACTTCCCCTCGAAAATAATTGTTAAAAGTTGTTAAAACATTAAGTGCTATATTTTGTGGACTGGTTAAAGATGACTTTTCATTTGAAAGGCATTCTCTCGGTTTCAATTTGCATTTGAAAGTGTTCACGACCATCTTTAAAAATATTTTAACACTGTCCCTATTATTTAAGAGAGAAACTCAACGATGTCTCCCTGTTTTTGAAACACAGTTTTATGAATGAACCATTTTTGGATCTTGATGAATGACAACATGTAAAATTTTAAATTGTGTGATTTAAAAACTGGAATTTTCAATGCCACCCTGCCCTATCGAATATTTTAAAAAACTATAATATGAATAAAATTTCAAAGAGTTGTGGTAAGTGTTTGTAAACTAGCTGGGACACTGAACATGTCTGCTAGCAGTGGGTAAATGCATGCATGATGCCAAGATAACTTCGTCAGGGTACTGAACAGGCGCGCTGGTAGCGAAGCAATGTTAGGTAAAAGAAAATTCTCAGATATGGATTTTGTTTTGGCCTTAAACGTCCTTCGTTTTGATCTGGAATTTCTTGACAGGATACAGACATCAGAGTGGGTTAATTGACATCCCTGTCGAGGCTATGGAGGTCTGCTGGCAGCGGTGGCCCTGTCAACAGTATTAGATATTTTAAGTTAACATCGTGGTTTCTTTTGTCAAAGTTTGTCACCTGTTTTCGTTCCTTTAAAACTGAAAGTTATCTGAAATTGGACTTCGTCATGATTATTTGAGATGTTTAAATGAATTTTTCCTTGATTTGAAGCTTTTAAAATTTTTCTAACCTGAACTCATTCATGTAACAGAGATAAATGCTTCTCCCAGCGTGTCACCATTGTTGGCAGCAATATTACAATTATTATTTTTCAATCTATATAGCTACCTACACAGGGTCATGAAATTTCATTACCCTTCATGAACAGTTTCCGAGATGACAGTTGCAAATCGTCGCTTCTCTCTATTGTATTTTCAAACTTTGTTTTCATGACTGTAAGCATGAAAATTTGCGATCGAAATTACCATTATGTTTTTAAAGACAAATTTCTCTTATGATTTATTAGAAAATTGTGATTTCTGGCCATGGACATGTTGCTCTCATTGTTTATGATCGTTTCGATTCTAAGAATGCCTAAGAATCTTATGGTTGTTTGATTGAAAGACCCCTATCAATTGGTATTTGATTTTTTTATTAATTTTGGTTTGATGATTAACCATATTTCTTTCATGGAAATTTTGGTTTCTCAATTCTTATGAATCACTTATCTTTACAATTAAATTTGGATACACGCACTCTGTCCTAGCATGTACCTAATGCCAAGGTGTCATATGAAGTATTGCATGCTATTACTGCTCTGTATGGTCTCGGGCTTCACGATTTTGTTCCCACGCATGGTGTTTAACGCCTTTGCCTACCATTTCGAACTGTCATTGCATTGTTTTGTGCAAACTCGGGGCTATGACTCTATGTTTTCTTATCAAACCCTACCTCTGATATCAGTGTTGATTCCCTTATGTTCTCCATGGCTCCAGAGGTAAGGATTGATCCCAATGGCATCCAAACCTTGTTATCGTATGATAACGCCATGGATGATTTAGAAAGGAACAGTTGGCATGTGTGCATTGAAAAGTTTAAAGGTTTCGATCTGAGAGTTGCCCAAGAGTTCACATTATGGCTGTAGAGAAAAGATCGGTCTGTGCAATTAGAAGTAACTGAAGACTTCTTAAGCTAACCTCGTAATAGCCTCCTAGAGACACGTTTTTGCGTGAGTGATTCTGAGCAAACGGTTTTGAATTAGATGAAACCCTTGACAACCCAGAACCAAAATGAGCCCTTTTACCTTCAACATGCATGATTTCCTCTGAAATTGGGTCACTACAGAGATATCGCTCGTCCTTTAGAGGTCAAATCTCAAATTTTCTCTGTGGCTGAAGGGAGCATTTTGGTTTGTTTGCAATTGTTGAAACATTTGTTACCTCTCTAGACCTGTGCCTCAACACCCCTCTCACCTGTCTAGCCTTGTGTCTCAGCCTCCTTCTGTGAACCCTTGATCAATCTAAAGGATAACCCAGATTTACTGGCATTCGATTATGTGAAGAACCTACATGTCAAGTGGACGATTGTCCAACTGTTAATGCTATCAGTGCTAATGCACAATCCCTACAGCCATAGTGGAATGAGTGTTGATATTGGATCGACCGGTATTATATGGATGTGCCTTTGCTATAGTCTAGGCTTAAATCTCTGAAATACCAAGTGGATTCATTGACAAACGCCTAAAAACTATAGGGTCTCTCATTTTTAAGAATGTAGAGGCAGCGACAGCAATAATAAACTCCAAGATTGATTGATATGTTTTGATTTGAGGTATGATATTTTTCAAGTTTAGCATGATTTTGTCTTCCTCAATTTATGATATACGATTTTTTGAACAGATTACTTTTCTTATAAAAATTATTTTGTTTTGTTTGTTGAATAAAATATGATTGTAGTTGTAATTATAACTAGCTACAAATTATGTAGCCAGTTAGAAAAAAATTGAGTTGCTTGTTTTGATGATTGAAAATACATCTAAAATCTTCCCATTTTTATTTTTTAACAAGAACCCATGATTTCTAAGGAGATTTGGAGCACTATTGGGATCTCCCAGCCATACCATCTCTATGTTTTTAGTAAATAGATTAGGCTGTTGGTTTTTTGATATCAAGTAAAATCACGAAGGTTGCATCCCCCACATTTTTGGAATAGATTTGTGTTATCAATATGAAACATTTTGTTCTTGGAACCTATATAAGAATGTTATGTTGTAAACATGAGATCAACTCTGCCTGGAGAAAAAACTATGGATTTCTCATTTACAGACTTGAATGAAATATGATATTTGTCACAACTTTAGCTTCTCCATATCATGTTGTAATGGATGGTTTTAAATTAACATCTAGTAATTCTACCAAATTCTACCAAATGTACAACAATTTCTACCAGGTTTATAAAAGAAGAATTATTCCAAATTTTCTCAACACTTACGCAAGTAAACTTTATCAATGAGTAACAAATCTAATTAAAACAATGCATAAATTTGAATTAAATACCTTAACTCTGTTGCTAATGATCCTTCCTGTTGTCCGTAACTTTCTTTTTTCTGCAGCTTGCTTCCTTCCCGCTTCTTTAGAACACTACCCAAAACCGACTTCCCTGCTGACTAGTTAGCTCCTAGCCCTAGGATATCAACGAATATCCTAGCCCTCCGTGCCCAAAACCCCCAGCAACCCCGGTGCACTGCTATAATCCAAACTCTCAAAGTCTCACTCTCCCTGCAATACTCAGAGCTCCCAAAATCCTTCTCCACTCCTGTAGAATTCCCCCTCTCCAACTCCTTCCCCCCCCCCTTATCCCTCCTTCACCACCTTCCCTTCATTTACTCTCCTACCTAATATATTATCCCATTATTAAATATCTTATCCATTCATTAATATGTTATCCATTCATTAATATGTTTCCATTTTCAGGAACGTAACTTAAATTAATAATATATTTTATTATTCACCATTAATTTAATACTTTATTAATTAATGAATTAATTAATAATTAAATCAATCATTAACCATCATGAACAACTATTTAATAATAATCAAATTAGAAATGTTATTTTAAGACATAAATACAGTTTAGCTAATCTTTTAGGATTACATTAATAAATTAATTATAATTAATAATCAAGGGTCGTTACACGTGTTTTTATTCAAGTCATGATTATTTCGATTTGTAATTAAATTATGATTGCTTTAGTTGTTGTGGTTTACTACAGATTGGTATGATAAAAATTTATATGTTATCCATGTTTTACGTTCCATATTTAAGATGCAACAATCTTTTTGTTCAAACATTGAATCAAGAGATTTATCTTTATCCTTTGTTGAACGTTTATTCACAAATTCTCACAATAGGATTTATCTTAATGTGACTACATGTGAAATTATGAGATTGTTGTGATTATATATTTTATAGGTTATATTATTTAGATCCAATCATTACTGCTTCACATTTATGAGAAGCAATTGTAGGATCTGCTATGGGTTTACCTCATCAGATAGGGATATTGGATGCTATACACTAAACAAATATTGGATACGATGATAGGTCAGTTTGCTAGTTTAATTTCATTAGTTTAATGAATACATAAATTTCCTGTAGCTAGAACATCTTCTACTATTTGTGATTTCAGTTTTCAATTAGATAGTTTGACATTCTATTTCTCAGTTATGAACATTATAAGAAAATAAATCAAAAAGATTAAATAGCGTTACTGTTGTTTTAAAAAATCAATTCATATTCGATTTTTGCGGATTTAGATTAAAATTCGTATTTTGTAAATGTTATATATATATTAGAAATAGAATCATTTGTATATATTGTACATATAATAAGTAGAGTTATTTTATAAATAGTAGTTAGTAAACTGTAAATATATATTAGATTTATATATAGTTTTCAGCGATTACTATTAATCAAAGTTATTACGTTTCCTTTAGTTTTTTTGTTTTTTTTTTCGCTTTCTTTAGGACTTTGATCAACCAAAGGAGCTGCTAAACCCGTCAGAGTGGATTAATCCAAATGGCTTGGGTTAAGTAGACAACCTTGAACCGGATTCACTCCTCTAGTTGACGAGCGGTCAATTTTGCCCATCAACACAACCTCAAAGAAGAGAGTTACATTTTTCCATTAAACTCAGGGGGAGCAGCCATAACCTTTGCAATTGATGTCAAAGGGGGAGAGAAATTGGGATCATGATGATAGGGGGAGAATGAGTGTTGCCATCAATGACAAAGGGGGAGATTTCTGGAAGATTGGTTGTTGTCATTGATGTCAAACCTAGTCATGGGTTTTGGACCGCAAGATTGATAAAGGTATTTGGACATCAAGGACAATGCACATGCATATACAACACCCTTGAATGGATATTATACATCATGTTGTTTTTGGTGGTATGTGGCACGTCACATGGATCCTCGTGGTTGAGGAGAAATGAACTTTTGAAGATGACAAAGTGAATTGAAGAAGGAAGTACATGTAAGCCCTGAAAATAATTAAAGAAAAGAATTACAAAATAAGAAAGTGTCAGGTCAGCCCTAATGTTAAAAGGAAGTGACATAAATGGTATAAATAAATATCATTATACATTCATTTGATAAAAGTTAAATTTCAAAGGTAATAAGAAGATAAGAAGGCCGGATTTCAAGGGAGGAAGAAGTCTTTTGGTGATGTGTTCTAAGGTATGTTATTTTCAGGTCATCTTACCATTTTTGCTATAAATTGTTTTCTAGAATGATTCAAATGGTGAAATCGCTATGGTATCACGAAGACATATCAAGGTAACTTTGGTAAAATTTCCAGCTCTTGATTCACTATAATTATGGAGATACACTGTATCGAAGATTGGGTTTGTGACTAGTCCTAAAGCTAGTCAATAAACAGGTTTTCCGGTAACAAAAGTCATAAATTTTTCATATAGAATCCAAATGAAGTGGGACCACTTCCATTGGAAATCATACAAACTTTATTTTCTTGTGTGCGATTTTCAAAATCGGATGATAAATATTGAGCGCGAGGCATTCTATACAAGTTGGGTCTTCTTAACAGACCATAATTGAATAAAGTCTACCATTCTTTCTATAACCTCTTTTTGGGGAGG
>CBVK0102946199.1:0-22103 GCA_900067695.1 Picea abies
GGACAGTCATTCCTTAGGGCAGACTCATTCCCTCTAGGTTACACTTTGTTTAGTGTCGGAGGAATGGCCTAGGGTAAGGAATGGTCCATACATTTCTCGAGAGTAGACTCATTCTTTCTAGGTTACACTTTGTTTAGTGTTGGAATAATGGCCTAGGGTGGGAAATGGTCCAGGTTCAGAAATCAGAAACAATCCTTCTTCCTTGGTTGAGAAGAATGGGGCAGATAGCCCATTATTGATATTCTATATTGAGGGCAGACATTCTTTTAGATCTCACAGATGTGAGTGAAAGGTTGGCCCAGATGATTATTGTTGATATTCTATACTGAGGGCAGACACTCTTTCAAATCTCATAGACGTGAGTGAAAGATTGGCCCAGATGATTCATTTTTTATCATAACACCATTTCTATGCAGATGAAGATTACTATGGTGGCAGACATTCTTTTAGATCTCACAAACGTGAGTGAAAGATTGGCCCAGATGATACAATTTTTATCATAACATTGTTTCTATGTAGGATTCTCTCAGATGTTTGTTATGAAGACTATATGACAGTAGATGAGGACTACTGTGGTGAATATGTTTCACCGTTCGCAACCATACGTTACTGATCGAGTACTTATGTGTTACTTGATGTGGTAGTTAATCATTGGATTGTAGTTATGTACTACTGTGAATAGACACGGGTGTGTTCTATCCTTGTTCTAATTTCCTTGAAGACTATCAACAGATTATTGGAGATGATGATCATTTAGATGAATGATGAACATAGATTTTCCAGATGAAAAACAGTTTAGAGCTTTTACTCCTCTTGTATCACTCCATGGTGAGAGTGACTTATCCAGCATCATATCTAACTACTCAGATGGAGTATGGTTTCGAGAGATGATGCAACTGATGGTGATGGTGATGCTCATGATCTAGTTATGAAATAGTCCAGATGACTATATTGATGCTATCGGGTAAATGGTATATTTTGTGCTCAAGTCCATTACCCATAAATACCTCTCTAGCTAGGAGGGAGTGTTAATATTATGGTAGCTATGGGAGGTATTTACCTCTACATGTGAACCTGACGAGAATAGAAGACTCCGGGAAGCAAGAGAAACCCTAATGAATTGGCTAATAACCCTAGAAGCCTTGTTGGCTCAAGAAGATAATTTATATTAGGCTATTAGCCTCCAACAGAAGAAGTCGGCTAGAATTAATAATAATATATTGAACAGTCACATACCCAGAAGGAAAAGTCAGCCCCAACAAACTGGCAGGATTACTATAAATATAGGGCGCCAATTCTCATTTGACAGCATCTTAGGACTGCAATTTTCCCAGTTGGTGCACACTGCAGTTGTAGTTAGTGCGCAGGTTTGGAGGAGGGTTGCAGCTGCAGCTGCAGCAACAACTAGTTTCAGTATTGGCTTGGATATCTCTTGGCTAGGGTTTGGAACATCTGATCAGTCTTTTGTGATGTGCTATCCTTGGGGATTGATGCGCTACTCTTTTTTTGGCTATCTAGCCTAGGGTTTGCTTCCAGAGGAATTCTCAGGTCAAGGTTAAGGTGCTCGAAGGGAGGCTTTGGCCTGTGGTTGGGTGACGAGGGTATCATCAATGGTAAAATGAGCACACCATCTTCTATATTCTAACACCCCTCTTGCTCAAGACGAGAAAGGAATTGAGGGGGGGGGATATGTTGTAGGGTCCAGTTGGCTCTACCAACTATACCCCCCAGTCGAGTCGACTATAGTAGTCAATTATTGTAGTCGGTCGAATATGAAGTTAGATTCGACCGACATGATAGTTAATGTAACCAACTAATACTTGTACAACACACACACACACACACACACACACATATGCATGTGTGTGTGTGTTGTACAAGTATTAGTTGGTTATATATATACACACATCATTATGTAATGGAAAGACAGTTTTTTTTGGCTTCATCTAATAAAATTCTTTGATTTCTCTCCTACTATTGTATATGTCTATCTATCTACTTGTGTGCTTCTATATATGATTCTATAATTTGTATTTATCTATGTGAGGATCTATGGGTAACTTCACATACTTTCTCCCTAACTACAACAATAGTGTGATTGATAATGAGGTAATTAAATTGTTACATTAAATTGATGATTTTACATAGTATTGGTTGAGCCATTGTAGGTTAGGGTAAGAGTAGCTTAGTTTTATTTTCTATTTCTATTTCCTATTTTATGAATAATATGTTGGCCCAATTTTGGTTTCTTGAACAAAAGTCATTATATTATAATTCAGTTATGATTTTCAATTCTTTTTACGTAGGTTTTTTTATTCACATTAAACTTATCATTGATTTTAGTTATATTTCAATTTCAAGTTTAGTTTAGAATTTCTTAGTTTATTTGGTTTTATTGTTTTGGTTGTTGCATACGTTTCAATTTTCATGATTCTTTCTTTGCATGTTTTGGTTGTATTGCACGATTTGCATGTTTGATTTTTGTCGTTTTACCTAAATAGTTTTTGGGGGATGATGAGTTTTCATCCTCTGGTCTTTGGAACAGGACATTCTAGTTATCTTCTAAAATCCTTATTTGTTTTAAATATAAAAACTAAATTAAGTTGAAAATGAACATAGGATTCATAAAGTACTTATAGTTTCTTTTATATGTGACTTTGCAAAAATATAATTCTTTGTCGGTGGTTGGAATGATTATTATCAAACATGTAAATATTGAAAAAGTAATATGCTCTAGAAATCATGATTTGAATAATGAAAGAGAAATTTATGAATGTCTTTCTTGGTTTAGAATGGGTAATATTTAAATACTAGGGGTTTGATTCATCTCTTCACTGACAAATGTCACCCTCCTAGACTTAGATACATATCCCACAAGAACTCCTCATCAAAAAAAAATGTCAACTAATTGGTACATATGCTCTGCATTATAATAATAAAATAAAAAAGTGATGAGGTGGGAAAATAATGAAAAAATGAGTCAATGATGTCAAAGAGGGAATCTAGATATCTTCATTGGGGCTATGGACGCTCGCTGGCGGTGGAGCAAGGTCTGTGATATCAGGGTGACTCCATCGGGGCTATGAAAACTTGATGACAAAGGAGCAACACCAAAAGGGTGATACAAATTACTTAGAGATTATACAAAATAATACCCTAATACTAGAAGTAATATCTAATTTGTTTTCTTACTCAAAGTGTATGCCAATGATCAAAAGGACTTATCTTTTGTGTTTGGTAAAAATAAAAACCCAATGACAAGGTAAAGAATGATTTCTAAATTACATATAGAGGGATATATGGGTGTCTTCTATTTTCTTTCTTCTTGTAAGTCTATGTTACTTGAAATTTGTTTGTAGTGATTGAAGGTATAAGCAGAGATTATAGTTTTGTCTAGTGAATTGCCATTTGTTGAGTCCTCAACACACCGTTAAAATTATTCAATTTTTTGGTGCCACTTTTCCTTTTAAACATTTACACCTTCTTATTTTGTCTTTACATAGGTTGCATATTTGTACTTTGATTAGTTTATTCATTTTTCCCTTTGTTTAAATTTCATTTAAAAATCTCAAGAAAACCCAAAAAGTATCATGTTTTTTATTAGGGAAGGAAAACAAAAGAAAGAATTGAAAAAAGAGAAAAAACACAACAATATCCAAAAAATGTCAATGAAATTATCGGGGGATCGAGCCAAAATATCAAGAAAATTGATTTACAAAACCTCGATGTTGATGAGATTCTAAGAGAAGTATTGATTATCGGGATCATGAGAAAGTCAAGCAAGTTCAAAAAGTATAACAAATTCCATAGGTTGTCGATCAAACCATCGGGAATCGACATAATGCATTGTATTTTTAAAGATTTAATAGATTATGTTGATCATTGATGAGCCATTGGAGTCAGTGGAAATATTATAGGTTTGGTGCAATAATTAATGTGTTTTTTCTATGACCGATGACCACATTTTTTGAAAGAATGAATCATATATGTTCAATCATGGATAAGGGAAAATATCAACCATTGATGTTTACCACATGAGTATTTTTTTTTCAATGAATAGGTTGGCCATGTCACCTTCCATACTATCCACATCAGGATGCCACATTACCTTCCATACTAGCCACATCAACATGCCACATCACCTTCCACATTGACTCATGTACCTACCATGTCACTCACCATGTCAGCCACCGTGTGGATTGCCAAATCATTTCCACATCATCATTCGTACTATATTTCTGCCACATCAAATGCCATGTCATGCACCACATCACCCGACATGTCAACCATCATGACATCTACCATGTCATCATTGTGTGAACTTATCTTATGATCATCAGTGGTTGAGGGTTTCATTGGAATTTTTAATGAGTAGGCACTCATCTCTACTGATGTCGCTGAACTAATTAGACATTAGCAAGATCAACATAAGGTGATATTTCTCGTTGAAACATTTTTTGTCGATCACCGATAGAAATGTCAATGTTAGCCCATAAACACTTCAACATGCCATAAGCTATGAAAAAAGGTTGATGGCGATTAACCTTCACCTAGAGAGTGAATCCTAGCCATCTAATCACGAGAGTGAATGTATTTGTACCATACAAATATTTATCTTACACCGGGTCCATTTATTATGTATTTAGGATTTCCATGTAACATGACATGTTGAAAAATAATTTTACCAATCAAGCATTGACACATCACCTGATTTTATTATGTTTTCCAGGTCACCATCTATCCTCCTTTTTCCACGTTTACATGACACGTTACACTGCCACATCATTATATGGTCCCCATCATCTACCATGTCATCATGATACAAATGTTTCCATCGATCATCGACATTCATAGTTTTCAATTGTGTACTTTGGTTGGGAAACACAAATATCAACCAATGTCGATGAACTCATCGAGCATCAACAAGATTTCTAAGCCTCACAATTCCTACACAAGCGTGTTCTCTTCAATACCAATATCGATGAAACAATTTTCACAAAATTAATATTAGCCACCCAATCAAAATCAAGAGAATATCTTGAACATTGATATTCCCACATGAGTTGTGCTAAAAAATTCCATGTTTTTCCTAAGTGCAAAAAATGTTCTAAAATTCGTTGATGAGAGAAGAACCTAGTTTCATATTTTTGTGATATTGTTTGATTATGAGCTCCATTTTAGGCATTCCTTGTACCGTTGGAAAGGTCTCATAGATCTCTACAACGTTTTAGTTATACATTTTCCACTTTTCTGCATTAACTGTTTACGGTTTTTAAAATAAATCTATGATACGTAAAATTATAATGATATTTTCCTGATAATGTTTTATTTTGATCCTCCTTTTGAGAATTCTTTATATCATTAGAAAGGTATCATAAATAGATACAAATTTTGTTTTATAAGTATTTTATTTATTTAACATGGTTTTTTTAAGGTTTAAAAAATAAAGGAAATCAGGCTTGATGAAGTGACTTGAATATTTCATTTTAAGATTAATTAATTGTTTTATCCGATAAATTTATTACAAATATATATTTTTATTCCTAATATACATTTTTTATGATTTGGGTACATGCAAGGGGAATAATTTAGCATGTTGAGAAGAATTTCAATGTTTCATGATGCAAACTGAAGTGGATAATTAATGAATATTGAAGAACAACTCAGCCAGAGTTCACTATGCCTAAAACAGTCAAAAGATTAAATCAAGGATTTGTGCACTATATTTCTAAAGAAATTTCAAAGAACAACAGGTTGAATTATTTAATCGAGGAAAGGTTTATGAGGTTGAGGATGCAAGAATTGAAGTCAACAATTAATTGGAGATGCGGCTAAATGCATGGATTTTTGCATGGATGGTTTATCAAGACTTTTGTTCACTGAAGATGCAAATTACATGAGGAGATTGCATGACTTTTAATAAAGTCAATTTTATTTTTATTCCATTATAAAAATTAGTTTCTTATGTTCTAAATAAAGAGATTGACCTCTTAGTAATGGGTCTTTGATATTTAGAATCATTTCGAGATTTATTTTTATCTCTAGAGGGATTTTCAAGAGGATTGTAAGCGAAGTATTTAGAGGTTGAATTCAAAAAATCTTTGGAGTCAAGACATTCTGGTTTGCTGAAATTTTGTGTGTTTATTCAATATTTTTTATTATTTTATAATTTATTAAATACTACATGCATATAGTAAGAATTTCAATACTGTTAAGCTATCTTAGTTGGTTGAATGAATTATGGGATACTTTCGGTAAACTGTTATATTCAATCTTCTTTTGTTATCTGATATATTGTGGAATTATTTACAAATGTCTCACAGTTAAATATTATCTCTTTCTAATGTTAATTATTTATTGTTTCCTTGAATCTATCTGATGAGTAATATATTCTTAGTGGAATTATTTTTTATGGAATCTAAATTCTTAGATATTTTTCATTGATTGTTTCCATAGGCTATCCTCAACATATATTTCTCCAAAATCATTACTTAAATTTTTTTTCTGTGGTTGATAGACTTAAAACAAAAAACAATAAAAATAACGAAATTAGATAAATTTTGAAGCCCATTGAATAGTTGTCAGACCAGTGACACAGAGGATTATTCCATATCAAACATGGAGGAGTGTAAGGTACCATATGTGATATAATATGTAGAAACAAGAATATTCAACATATATCAATGGAACAAACAAATATTGAGTAGACCAATACTACAAATAATACCTTTATTCAAAGAAAGCAAGTTTCATTGTCCTCTTCTAGGGGAAAACCTTTAGCAGAGAAGAGCTCTATTACAATAATTCTCAATACAAATCTTTCTCATGCCTCCTCTTATTTATACTAATTCTATATTCTAAAGAACATTTTAGAAGAAGATCTTTCTAGAAGCACAAGCTTCTATTAGGTCTTCTTACATTGACCGATTCATATTTATTAAATAGGAATTATTTACAAATGTCGACCATTATTACATGGAAAATATATTATTCTATATATGTGATGGGTTAGGGAGGTTAGGTCCCTAGAATTCCCCCCCCTTCAAAATATCCTTTTCCTCAAGGATTAAGATGAGGAAATTGTTGCAGAATGGTATTCAACTCCTAGGTGACATCTTCTAGTGAAGTATCTTTACATTGAACTAAAAATTCCTTGATGGTGCATTGATGGAGACAATGCTCGCACTGGTCCAATATGGATTGTGTTTGCATACAAAAATAACCTTCTTCATCCAAATATGGAAGAATGGTCTAGGTCTAGAACTTGGTTGCAATCACTTTCTTCAAGCACAAGATATGAAAAACATGATGTAGTTTGGAGTGACTAGGAAAGGCTAACTAATATGCCACTAGTCCCATGTGTTTGAAAATAGTATAAGGACCATAAAATTTTGGGGAAAGCTTCTGACAATGTTGATATTTTAGTGAATTTTACTTGTACAATTGTAGACGGAGAAACACCTGGTCCCCTTCAACAAATTTATGTTTAGAATGACCCTGATCTTCCTATTTCATCATGTGGTTCTGAGCCATGACCAATTTTTCTTTGAGATTATGAAGAATGTTAATGCATACTGTAAGATTGAACTCAACCTCCTAAACCTTTGAGACACTTGACATGTATTGAATAATCGATGGTGGATTATGTTTGTATAATACTTCAAAGGGAGTCATGTGAGTGGAAGTATGGTAAGAGGTGTTGTGCCACCATTCAACTAGTGGTATCCACTGAACCTAATGATTTTGTCTATGATACACAAAACAACTCAAATATGTTTCCAAACATTTGTTGACAACTTTTGTTTGGCCATCAATATGGGGATGATAGGCTATGTGATATGAAATTGGGTACCCTAGAGCCTGAATAATTATTTCCAGAAATTGTTGGTTAAATTTGGATCTTGACCAAAAATAATATAATGAGGCATTCCATGGAGTTTGAATATATTTTCCATAAACCTTTGAGCCACTATGGATGTTGTGAAATGGTGTTGAAGAGAGAAAAAATGAACATATTTGGAAAGAAGATCGACTACCACCATGATGACTAACTTATTGTCTGATTTTTGTAAGCCAATAATGAGATCCATAGAAATATCCATCCAAATAGTAGGTGGAAGTGGAATCAGTTGGAGTGTGCCAAGAGGTTTGACAATATCTCCCTTATTAAATTTATAGGTATCACATTCATCCACAAAGGTGAACATGTCTTGTTTCATACCATCCCATAAGAAATAATGTTTGACCCATTCATAAATTTTGGTAAAAACTGAATGACCTGTGGTAGGTGAAGCATGAAACACATAGAGCATAGTGGATTTAAGGGTCGACTATTTTCTTAAATATAGGCGACCTTTATAGTGAAACACGTCATTGTGCCAAGATTATCTAGGAGTAGCTTGGGGATCCTATTCAATTTGTTGGATTAGGATTGAAATTTCAGGGTCTTGCAGCCATTCCTGATGAACATTCTAAATCCAGTCAACGACAAGGAATTAGAGGGAAATGAGGGACCCTTATTCTTCATATTTCCTAGAAAGAGCATCTACCACCACATTTTATTTCTCCTTCTTGTAAATTATCTCATAATCATATCCAAATAACTTGGTCACCCATTTTTGTTTCTCCGGGGATGAAATATGTTGTTCTAGGAATTACTTGAGCCTTTGATGATACATTTTAATTTGGAACCATCATCCTAATAGATAAGGGCACCAGAGATCCATTGCATGAAAAATAGCCAACATTTCCTTTTCATAGATCGATTCGCCCAAATGTCACTCCGACAAATGTTTGTTGGTGAAAGACAAAGGTCATCCATATTGCATAAAGGATACCCTGATTCCTCCCCCTGATGCATCACATTACAAAACAAAGGTGTTGGTGAAGTCAGGTAGGGCCAATAGAAGAGTAGTGCACATAGCTTATTTCAAGGCTTGGAAGGATTGGTGAGTGGTTGGAGTCCAATTGAAATCATTATTTTTAAGGAGAGTTGTTAGAGGTTTGTGATTTTTCCATAATTATAAACAAATGTGTGATGATATCCCATTAAACTCAAAAAAATATGCATAATTTTAATATTTTTAGGATGAGGCCAATTCTACATAGCTTAAATTTTCTTAGGATCCACCTATACACCATCCTTTCCAACAATATGACCCAAGTACTCAACTTTATAGATGCAAAAAGAACATTTAGATTGTTTGAGGAAATGTTTTTGCTTGGAAAGGAGATAGAAAACTTGATCCACATGGGTGGGATGGGCTTGCCAAGTTTTAATATAGATGAGAATATCATCAAAGAATACTAACACAAAGTGACAAAGGAAAGGAATAAATACATGATTCACGAGACTTTGAAAAGTGGACGGGGAATTACAAAGACCAAAGGGAATGACCAAGAACTCATAGTTTCCCTCATGAGTGTGAAATGTGGTATTAGAAATGTCTTCCTCTTTCATACATATATGGTGGTATCCAGAACAAAGGTCAAGTTGGGTAAAGTATTGACATCCATTGATTTCATCCAGAAGGTCATCTATTATAGGAATGGGACATTTTTCCTTGATGGTGAGTTTTTTGAGGGAACAAAAATCAGGACACATGCACCAAGTTCCTTCCTTCTCTATGACCATGACAATAGGGGAAGAATAGGGGTTGGTACTGGGATGAATAACACCCGCTTCTAGCAATTCTTGGACATTTTTCTCAATTTCATTTTTTTGAGCAAAGGGATGGTGACATATAAAAATTGATTTATTGGGAAAGGAAGGGATGAATGAAATTATAAGTGTTTCCACTGTAACTAATATTGTAGTGTCCCCAAGGCCGAGCCCCGATGTAAACTATGATCTGAAAGAGATTGTAAATATGTGTTATAGGCTGGTCAGCCAAGTTTTTTATAAGCCAATAGGCTTATGTGTTTGATTAGACTAGAGAGCCTAAGGGTTGAAGGCCAAGGGCCTGGATTTTGTATCTGTATGTATGCAACACATCAATAAAATATAAACACCGCCAGGTGCAGAACGACCATGATGAATGAGTGATGGGGGACTGAGCGTCCACAGAGTGGGCAAGGGATTAGGGGCTGAAAGGTGGGAAAAGGGGTTGAGTGTTGAACCTAGGGGCTAAGCCTAGGGGGCTTAGGCCTGGAATAATATTTTAATATTATTTCCAAAAGCATATTATTTTATCCTAAGTTCCTGGCAAGGGAGGGAATGTGCAAGGGGATGCATGCCATGGAACGCATGTAGTTCCCAGAGTGACAAGTGTCAACCCTGGCGCATGCAAATATAATCGTCAAGATGAACTATGGAAGGGAGCTTCTCCATTCTGACCGAACCTCTGAGTGTGGAACCAGTACAACATCTGCCAGAATACCCTGGTTCATATATGAAAGCCGTAAAGCCTGTGTTTGTTCTGCAAAATTACGTGTACGCCCTCTGTTCTGAGAGCCGAGAAGATTGTGTCCATCTTAAAAGCCAGTTCACTCTTTACCCATTTGAAACCAAGAAGTCTGTGTAATTTCTTGCGTGGATTGTTGTCACACGTTTCCAGAACCAACACCATGAGACCTTGTCGCCATTGCTAAGCTTGTGTGAGAAGCCTGAGTCTGTATTTTCGATTGTCTATGGTGGTCACGCAGTGCTGGTCTGCACGTATCATACTGGCCAGAGTAAGCCTATGTTGAGCTTGTGTATGACCTCTCTCTCTAGGTGAGGGAGGTGGTGGATGTTGGAAGAGGCAGGTTGTCAGGCCTACGAGCAACTCTTTCCAGGTGGAAGAGTTTGTTGGGAAGTGTTTTCTTCTAGAGAGTGCCCAACACCAGCTACGGGCTCTGAGAATTCTTGATCCGGCCTGTTGCCGAGACCCAGAGAGGAGGTTAGCACCGATGGACTGTGCGTGTGAAGGTGTATACTCCCGGGCAGAACAGGCATGTGGGGAATGAGAGTCTAGTAGTAGTGGACATAAGATGGCATCTTTGGGAAGAATCCTTCCAGATATTTCTATGTTGTCTTCCCTGTAACCTTAGTCTAGCCTAGGATTCCTTGCCTTGGGGGTGGAGCTTGGTCCCAGCTTGGGGGTGACACACTGTTGAGTTGATGAACAGTGTGGTCTAAGGCTGGGAGGTTCGTGGAAGGCCTGCACTTGGCTGGTGATTTCTACAGCTATTAAAAGATAAGTATTTGAATTATGCTTTAATCATGTTGTACATGACCGTGTTGTTTATGTATCATGTTTTCAGCTGTGTAAATGAATTATGGTTAAATGGTAGGGAATGTTTAATTATAGCAGTAACCAGATATGTGTCACTCTGTAATTTAAATGTGTTTAATTGTTTAAATGCATGTGCTTATAATGTATGTACGAATTATGTAAAAATCCATATATAGAATGGTAACTGAGAGGTTTGAAAACCTCAGTAGTGAAAAGGTACACTACAAAGTGGTATAAGAGCCAAGGTTTCGACACTGAGCCTAGATGGATGTTGGCAGCCAATTCATTTTTTTTTTATTTTCCCTAAAAAGCTTCCTACACCCCTTGTCTCATTAACGACAAATCATCATCGCATTGTGCTACAAGACATCGTATTCATTTTTGCGATAATTGCATTTTGGTTTCGCTACAGTTTTCACAACTGAAAGTGTGAAAACACCTCTTTAGTTGCTTAGATTGTCGTCGTCTTTGATTGATTTGCTGAAAGACACTTGACCATTGGTTTATCACATCACTGAAAAAGTTTTTTCAAACTATATCCATTCTCTTTAATTGCGCAACTTGGTTTCTTTGATAAAGTATTGAAAATGTTAAGTTATGAGTTATGTTTGATGTCATAAGGGTCATAATTGATTTTGTTCTTATATATGACATAATTCTTATTGTTTTGAACTCTTAACTTATCATTTTCATATGTTCATTGGTTGCAATGTTTTTACACTTTGATTATGCTAAAAACACATTGGAAATATCATAAGTTTGATTTCATAGAAAATGACAATGGTTTGAGTTTTGCAAAGGTGCATTGATCAACCTTTTGGATTTTTGATTTTATGGTTTGAACCCTTGCTCGATACATTGTTTTGTGAGTTTGATATTGCATTGAACGATCATAAGCTTCGAACTATGCATTGACATGAATGAATTAACATTGGTTTGAAACGACAGATCGTGGTTGATGTTGGATTTCATGTTGATTTGGACACTTGGTGCAGGATGATAACATATGGTGTTGGTTCTATTTCGGATGAATGGCACGTTGATATGGTTGTACACCTGTTTGGTTGGCCGATGCATATGTTTAAACGATTATGATTATGGATTGAATATCACTGTACACAGTCATTAATACGTTTGCGTGGCGGTGGTAATCCCACCACCTTCGCACGCATGCAGTTAATTCCGGCCTCCGTGAGTGCTAAAATTGTTAAACCCTATCGTTTTTGACCCTGTGCATTGTTCTGATCAGTTCAAACCTTACCATGTACAGAAGCTATGGCTCCTATCGTAAGGGCCGAGCCCAACGGGTGCCAAGCACTGTTAATTTTTTATGGTGCATATAGCAACTTGGAAGAATTCGGGTGGATTGCTTTTATAAGGAAATTTGATGGTTATAACCTCACTGTCGCTTGGCAATTTGCATTGTCGTTCGATGGCTGCCAAGCCAAAGTTGGAGATGTCCAGCTTGAAATCACTGAACAATTTCTCATCTCGGCAACCAACTTGCTTGTTATGGGACAGAAGTGGTCCAAAAGCTGCAAGGTTGACGATGTCCCGTGGACATTGTTATTTCAGTCTCGGACAGTGAAATCATGCGATAGAGGTTTGCCCGCGAAGATGTTGAAACCTCGCTGGTATGATCTCTTGATGATTATCAAACAATTCATTACTTGTGAAGGTAGGTATGGGTTCATTTTCTTGTTTCACCTGCATTTGATAATGGTGTTTATGGGTTTCGAACTTAGTATGCCCTATTATTTGCATCAAAGTTTGTTCAAAATGGCTAAAAGGTACAAGTGTAGCCAAGCTGACACCAACCTCTCTCATTTGGGGTTGATTAAAATGATAGTGGTTTACGAGTTAAGGTTACGTGGTGATTATTGGGCTGTTTTCCTCAGTCGTAATGGCTTTGAAGAGTTGGACCCTCCACATGTTGCTAAGCCCGTGGTGACCGAGACCAAGCCTACCCCTGTGCCTTATACTGTTTTACTACCCAAACCTAAACCCGACTCACCTATAAGTTTGCCTATGGCTGTGACTAAACGAGCCGAAGTGGATAAACCCGCGACCAAAAAGCCAAAACCTAAGACTGGCGCTAATTCGAAAGGCAATAAAAATGGAAGGTTAATCTCGCGCATGGTGAGGAATAAACCCAAGCCCCCTGTTAAATTAGAGCCTATCGTGGTCAGCGAAGACTCTGATTCTGAAGCTGAACGTTTTCTTGCCGAGGAGTATCCTTACTCGGAAGGCTTGTGTGACAAACCTCCTTATGATTTCGTTAAGAATTTTCCACCTTGTCTGTGTGATAACCCTGACTTCCCTGGTATTGAACCACCCCATGAAACCCTTGGTGAATCATCGAAACCCTCGACTGATCAACCTGTTGTTGCACCTTGCGATCAATGTGGGTTATGGTTGGAAAGATAGTACTTGGATGTACCTACGTTGCAGTCCAGAATCCACGATTTGGAAAGCCAAGTGGCAAAGCTCACTGGCCAAAATGCAAAGGTGCAACCCTCCGATAAGAAGCAACGAACCACGGGTTCAATCCCGTTCAAAAATGTCGAGTCTGCTACTGTAATTGTCAATTCAAAATTGACATAGTCTCAACAACTGTGATGGTATAATTTTCACTCATTTATATTACACTCTGTGTACATATTTCACCTGCTCTGTTACATAAGAATGCTCTGCTGTACATAATTTTGTTATAGTTTCAGATTCAATTGGATTTGTTTTCGATTCGATGGATCGTCGAATAGATATGATTGTTCAAATTTAACTTCAGTTGGATGCTCTGTTGATAAGTGAAGTTGTTAAAAATAGACTGTTGTTGGTATTCCCATTTTTCGATATAGTCAATGCTACGATTTGAAATGGTTATGTTCTATGTGAATGTAATTGATAAATGGGTTAACTATTTTCAACGTCTTTCGACCAAATTTGATGTTGTTCTGTTGATACATAACCGGTTTGCAACTAATTCGATTCTCATTATTGTTTGAATTGGATTCTTTTCAGGGTATCGATATTGTTTCTATAATTAACTTGATAAAGATTGGTGTCGGTTATTACCCAGTTCATGAATTTTGTCGATTTTATCGCGTCTCTGTCCATTGACTGTGTGAAGATTTTTGAGTTGATATGATTTCATCCGATTACAATGGAAGTTATTTATGCATCGTGCCTTTAACTAAGTGATATCAATCTGCTGTTGTGATTATAATTGGTCAATGATAGTTACAACCATTGTTTTCGGTCATGAACTGTGAACTGTTTGAAACTCAGCGAATGTTTTCAATGGCTCGATTCTATGGATATGGATACACATAAAATCATGAAAAGCTTTCTATATTGGCAGTGAATTAAACGATATGAATCTTATGCAAATCGATAATGATTGTTTTTTATCTCATACGATGTGGTTTATCATCGATTACATTCATGAAACAGTCTTGTTAAGATTTGATTCGATCTTATGTCAATTGGAAAAGCAGAGCATTCCTACCCTGTCCTAATTGCATTCTTTTTAATTTGGTTTGATTTAAGGAATAATTGAATCATTAGTAATTAGTTTTGGATTTGATTTTATTTGATTATATCCGGTCCTGTTGGCTATTTTTGACTAGCTACAGAATCAGATGATTCTGTAGCTAAGTCTGTAAAGTCTAATTTTTATTGTTTTACTAATAAAATATCCTTCTAATTTGATCTTTGTGTTCTGTCCCAGGCAAATTCGAATTGGCAATAGATGTGAGGAACAGTTGGAGGATATCTTAAGGATTTCACTTGCATTTTATTTCCTTAGTTTAGGTGATTTTGGGATTATTCCCAGATTGTGTAAACTTATTTGATATTATCCACAAGGATGTTTTACCTTGTGAAAAAACTATATAAACCTATGGTTTTGTAATAATCGATCATCCTCAATTGTGGAAGAACAAGGATATGGAATTTTGATTCAGACTGGAGCAGAACTGGTGTCTTGTCATAGCTTTTGCTTTTCAATATATCAACACTTTGTTCCATGTTTTGTATATCATTTTGTTTATGGTTTAGTATTACTTTGTTATCTAAATCAAATTCAAGTGATATAATATTATTACTTTCATCTATATCTTGTTCCTTCCAAATAGATAAAGGACATAACAGTTGTTGATTCATTTTATGAATGATAGCTTTGTCTTCTTCGTAAATTGAATTATTATTTATAAGTCTGCTGCATAATAGGTTTCCCTTTTGCAGAGATTTATAATCAGAAAATTGTTATGAATTTCTTTTATGTCTTGTTTGTCTTCTAACACACTTCAGGAAGCATCATAGCTAATCCTTTGTGAGAAGCTTAAGGGCTAAATGGTGTGAATTTCTTCCTCCAACCAGCGTAAGAAGCAATCATACACAGGGCAGACTTGGAGCGTTTCCAGGTTAATTAGTATTTAGCTTACTGTTTTCATTAAGTAGTTTAATATAGATGTAATCTCAGTTAGATTTATATTAGATCATTTAATTACATCAGATTGTTTAATTTCAGTTAGTTTACTTTCTTATTCATAAATCATAAAATCAAAAAAGAGTTATCTTTGCTGTCTTGAGATAGCAAGCAAATTAGTTTCACAGGTTTTATTCAAATCTGTAGATTGTATGTAATGTATATTTGTGAATAAGCTGTAAATTAAATTGATAATTAAATAGTTGATCTGAGTTATAATAAGTGTAATTAGTAATTTGTAGATAGAATAGTTAGAATAGTTTATATATTAGTTTCTTTCTTTGTTTTATTAGTTTCTAGTTTCCTTTATTATAGTTAGTTTGTTTTTATTAGTTTAGTTAGATCACTTAGCTCAAATTATCTTTTCTCTTTGGCTTCCTTAGGGGACCTTAGAGCGGCCAACGGAGCCGTTAAACTCGTTAGGGTGGTCCATTCCAAACAGCTTGGGTTATTTAGACAACCCCGGACCGGTTCCACTGTCTTAGTTGATGGACGGTCGATTTTGCCCATCAACAAATGGCACTGGAAGGAGGGCCTGAAGTTAATTAATGGCACGAGGTGGTTGCAAGACTCCTCCCCCACCTAATCGCACACCCATAGTGACTAGAAGCCGTTCACAAGATAATATCCCCCCTCAAATAGCAACTACTTCAACTGAAGATCCTCAGATCACAGTTGAGCCAACAACCCCTAATCCTACAAGCGGTAATATACAAGAAATTTTTAGACAATCTCTTATTAAATCGCACAAAGCCTTTGCTAGTCTTAGGAAACCACATCGCCCGTGGGGACAACCTTTAGACTTCTCCGAATTCAGAGAACAACTAGGTGATATAGATCCCACTGTGAATCCTACAGATCCAAACATAAATCCTGCTGCAAGAGGATCTGGGATACCTCCTTCACCCCCTCCCTCATCTCCTTCTTCTTCCGGAGGAGATTCCTCTTCTGATGAAGGTAAACCACCTTCCCGTCCTTCCACACCCAATTCCCCAATGGAAAATCAGAACAACCCTGCTAGACCATGGTTGGACCAGGATGCTGTAGCTGTACCTGGTGCCCAACATCCTTTACCTAAGCACCCGGAGAAATGGCTTCCTAAGTTTGATCCCGATTCAAAACAGATAGCAGAAGATCATATCAAAAAATTTATGTTAGCCATCAGACTTTGGAACGTTGAACATGAAGATGTTGTCTGTAGGTTGTTCCCTTACACCTTTGAGGGTAATGCGTCCACTTGGTACTTTGCTCAACAGCCTCACACTATAGTATCTTGGGAAAAGTTTGAGTCAATTTTTTTGGAAAAATTCGGAGATGGAAAACCTCCGGAGGTCTTAGTCATGGATCTTTCAAACTTGAAAATGAATGCTAAAGAAAAAGTTAAAGATTTTAATCAAAGATTTTTAACACTTAAGAATAGAATCCCTACAGACTCTATGCCTACAGAAAGCCTTGTAATATCATACTACACTAAAGCTCTACATCAAAGTATAGCTATTTGGGTGAAAAGATCCAAAAAGGAAACGTTGTTAGAAGCCTTTGAATAGGCTACTCAAATTGAAAAAGATATTCTTAGCCTTAAAGATTCCTCTAGCAACGAGACTGAGACTGTTTCTTCTTCCAAGAAGAAGATTGAAATTCTTCCCAGACCTACACAGAACAAATCACAACCCGAAAACTCTGATTTGGAAAATTTAACCAAAGTTGTACAGAAGTTATCTAATCAAGTCATAGATTTAAAAAGGTCAACTGAGGAAGCCTCTTCGAGTAAAGGACCCTACAAACCTCCTTTCTGAAAGCCTTTTCCAACCAGCCGACCTAATCCAAACCCCGAAGGCTTGAACCTAGAAAGTTTGCAATATGCTCTTCAGACAATTCTAGGACCCCAAGATGACTTGATGCCTCCTGAAATTCCTCAAGAGGAAGTCGAATAGGAAACAACCCAAGAAGAAGAGTCTTCTCCAAATATCTTTGGTCACCTCTCTAATAGTATCTTTCAAGCTAACTTTGAGACTGTGCACCCTTACAATAATAGGATCAAGACCGCAAATAGACCTCCTGTCGATAACACCACAACTCTACCGCCAAAGCCATCTAAATCAGTTGAAACTAAACAAGGTAATGCTAGCCCTAAAATAGATTATGATGTTGTTGAAGACCTTAAGAAATTACGGGCTAACATTTCTATTTATGAGTTGTTGAGGTTTCCATTTTTGTTACAGAAGATGTTGCAAAATATTTTAGATAATGGCAAGAATGGTAATTCAAACGGTAGTAAGGTTGTGCAAAGAAAAGTTCCACAGAAGACTTCCACAAAAAATAACTCTGATACTCAAGATAAAGGAAGCCTTCCTGTACCAAATGTAAATAATGTAAATAACAATGTAAATAGTGTAAATAATTCAAATAAAGTAGTCTTAGAAAATGCGAATAAGAAACCACAAGCTACAACTCTAAGTACTCGCAAGAATGTACCTCCTTTTCTTTTAACTTTCGAAATCTTCAACAGAAATGTGCATAACTGTATGGTTGACTCAGGAGCATCATCAAATGTGATGCCTTGGTCAGTCAGCCAAAAGATTAATGCCGAAGTAGAGCCATCTTCTTTGAAAATCATACAACTTGATAGAACAGATGTTAAAGTTATAGGAGAATTGAAAAATGTATTGATTAGATTATCGTCTAACCCAAAGTTTCATCAAGTTATCGATATAATTGTGGTTGATATTCCAGAAGTGTATGGTATGTTTTTGATCAGGGACTGGTCGGAGCAGCTACATGGCTACTTTGCAACAGACTGGTCTCACTTGTGGCTTCCATAAAATGGCAAGACCAACAAGATTAGGGTGAATCGTGAGAGTTACCTCAAGTTCACGGTGACAGACTTGAATGACCCCAATGAACCATATACACCTTCGGTAGATTCGCCTGAAGTCCAAGGAATGGACACCTACTTCAGAAATTTCATGGCTGAAGTTTCACCTATCAACAATTCACAACAACAATCCGAGATCAAAACATATACGCAACCAACAGCTTCTATCCAACAGTCCTGTGAGCCCGATGAAAATCAATTTTGGTCTTTATACTTCGATGGTTCCAAGTCTAAAGAAGGAGCTGGCGCAGGCTACATCATCATTGATCCGGTAGGTAACAAAACATTATTGGCTTGTAGGTTAGAATTTGAATGTACTAACAATGTTGTAGAATATGAGGCTTTACTACAAGGTCTTAGAAAGGCCTTAGACATGCACATTCAAAATCTAGTTGTATTCGGCGACTCAGAGATAGTGGTCAGGCAGGTGAGAAATTTTATACATTGTCTTACCCCGCATCTCAAATGTTACCAGTCTGAGGTATGGAGTTTAATAAACGAATTTTCTGCCTTTAATATAAATTCCATTCCTAGATCAAATAATACTGAAGAAGATCTACTTGCTAATGTTGCCTCTAAACTTCTTCCTGCAAAAGGCTTATCTCCAAATGCATTCTCCATGGAGCTATTGTTTCAACCATCTGTTCCAGATAACATCATGAACTGGAGAGTATTTGATGATGATCAACAGATCATTAAATTTCTGCACATGGAGGAAACCTTCCAAGAAGTTGTGATAGATGAACAAACGCATGATGATAATTTGCATGAATTTACAGTAATACCTAATCCGAAATCTTCAAAAGCTCTATCGGACATGGTAAATTCCTTACCTAAATATGTTGCTAGATTAGAAATTTTTTATGATTTTGAAGATAAATTTAAAAAGACGGTCAATTGTAAAACCAACAGTTCCTCACTGTCTTATGAAAAAGTCAATTTAGGAACTAGTGAAAACCCTCAGTGTATCAATTTAGGCTTGGGATGTTCTAAACACGAAAAAGATTCTTTTGTTAAATTGTTTAATGAATTTAAGGATGTCTTCGCATGGACTTACGAAGATATTAAGACATTCGACCCTAACATTATACAACATGTTATCCCAATGAAGCCCCAAACCTTGCCTTTCCAACAGAAACTGAGGAAAATGAATCCGAAACTGGAACCGACCGTACAAAAAGAATTAAATAAACTCCTTAGTGCTAAGATAATTTTTCCTGTTAGACACACTCAATGGGTGTCCAACCTCGTCCCAGTGTAGAAGAAAAATGGGGAAATTCGACTTTGTGTCGATTTCCAAAACCTCAACAAAGCGTCCGATAAAGATAATTATCATGTCCCTCCCATGGAATAGATACTTCAACAAGTATCTGGTTCCGAGAGGCTGTCCTTATTGGATGGTTTCTCTGGATACAACCAAGTCTTGATGTCTCCGTCAGACCAATTAAAAACTACCTTCCGTACTCCGTGGGGCACTTATGCTTATCGCAAAATGCCCTTTGGATTGATTAATGCTGGTGCTACCTTTCAGAGAGAAATGGACATTGCTTTCCAAGGCTTGATCAATCACTCTGTATTAGTCTACCTAGATGATGTGACCATTTACTCCAAAAAAAAAGACGATCATCTAGCTCACCTACGAGCCGTTCTACTACGATGTCATAAATTCGGCATCTCCTTGAACCCTAAGAAGTCCATCTTTACAGTAGAATAGGGTAAACTACTAGGATTCATTGTGTCTACCGATGGAATGATTATTGACCTCGAGAGGACCGAAGTCATCGCTAAAATTCCTCCACCCACTTCCAAGAAATCCATGGAGTTCTTCCTCGGCCAGATTAATTTCGTGAGAAGATTTGTCCCCAGTTTCTCCAAAATGGTCAAGCCTCTCCAGAACCTGATTAAGAAGGACACCCAATATCACTGGGGACCCACTGAAAACCAAGCTTTTAACGATATAAAGAAGGCTATAATTGATGCTTCGTCTCTCATGAGACCTGATTTCTCTGAAGACTTTACACTCTATACTTTCGCCTGTGATCATTCCTATGCCGCAGTTCTAACTCAGAAGAATGTCGAGAACAACGAAGTACCCATCGCCTTTATGAGCTCTTCTTTCAAAGGCGTTGAACTTAACTACCCAGCGGTTGATCGGCAAGCCTACATTGTCTTCAAGGCAGTTAAGCATTTCCAGTCTTATCTTTGGAAGTCGAGGACGAAGGTCATTGTCCCTTACCCTGCTGTTAGGAACTTGTTAGTACAAAAAGAGTTAGGAGAGAAAAGAGCCAATTGGGTCACCTCTTTGCAAGAATATGACCTAGAAATTACTCCATCTCAAATTGTAAGAGGCCAAGGGTTGTGTAAATTGGTAGTTGATTCAGAAAATGAACAAAAAGAAGATAGTGATACGTCAATCCTAGAACAACGCGATCACAGTTTGATTTGTTGTACACAAAACCTCGTAAGTCCTTGGTATGATGATATTAGACACTGTCTTCAACATGGATCAGCACCCTGTCACCTTGACCCTACCAAAAGAAGAGCATTGAGACTAAAGTCTGCCTCCTTTCATCTAGTTAACGGTATTCTGTTTCGTCAGAATTTTGATGGCATACTGATGCATTGTCTCGAAAAGGACGAAGCAGAGAAAGTTTTTCTCGAGTTGCATGCAGGAGAAGATGGTGGTCACTTCGGTGGTGATACCACTGCTCATAAAGTCTTAAGAGCCAGTTATTACTGGCCAACACTTTTTAGAGATGCCCACGTCTTATGTCGAAAATGTGTCATTTTTCAAAAAGCGTCAAGGCGATTGAAAAAACCAACCTTTCCCTTGCAACCCGTTACAGTTGATTATCCTTTCCAGCAATGGGGCCTTGATATCATTGGTCCTATTAACCCTCCATCCTCACAACAGCACAAATACATTGTGACAGCCACTGATTACTTTACTCGATGGTCTGAAGCCATCGTGCTAAAAACTGTTAACACAAATCAGGTGATCACTTTTTGAACTCGCATATCATTACCCGTTTTGGCATACCTGATTGTCTAGTCTTTGATAACGCTTCATAGTTTTCTTCTCTTGAAATGAGTGAGTTCGCCTTAGAAAAAGGAATAAAGATGAAGTATTCCGCTAGTTATTACCCCCAGGGCAACGGTCTAGCAGAGTCAACAAACAAGAACTTGATCAAGATTATCAAGAGAACTGTGGCTGAAAATCACAAGAACTGGCACAACGCATTGCTGAATGCATTATGGGCTGATAGGGTGACACCCAAAGCTGCTATAGGTAATTTCCCCTTCTTCCTCGTTTATGGCAGAGAAGCCATTTTGCCACCTCATGTTCTTCTTCCTTCGCTCCAATTGTCACAAAAGGTTCAAGAAGAAGAATGTCCCCCTTTAGAAATCTGTATTAACGCTTTGATGAAGTTAGAAGAAGTAAGAATCCAAGCAAAGCATAAACTAAATCAACATCAACAACTGATTAAAAATTGGTTCGATTCTAATTCTGCTTCTGATAGAA
>CBVK0102946220.1:0-11113 GCA_900067695.1 Picea abies
TATATTTGCAAGTTGTAAGAGAAAATAAAGGGGGTAGACCCTCTTTTAATTTGTTTTTGACAATTTTATGTGGAAAAATTGGTTTATATGACCTCATATAAATAAAGGCCATCTATTTTTCATTTTCATAACTCATCACTTGAGAATTACATACTCTTGGACTGAAATTTTGGCCTCTCTGGGAAATTCACTATCTCTTCTCTCTTGTGCAAAAATGGATGCTACACTTGTTCACATACTCTTGGAATTTAACCTTGACCTATAGGGGTGTTCTTCTAGTTCCTTGCTTCTCCCCTTGCAATCCCCCTAGGGTCACCCGGGAAGCCTCCCTTGTGTTGGATTTTTCCTTCACTAAAATGCAGGGGATATCTATTGAGGCTTTTACCAAACTACAAACTATGTGATAACATTCCTAAAGTTGACTCGACTTCTACTCAACTCAACTTATCTCAGGATGAGTCGATTCAAACAGACTTGAAATTTCTTCGTCAAGTCAACCTGACCATGTTATGACATGGGAGGATGGGACAGATTGGAGAAAAAGGACTCTGAGCTATGTGAAACAAAGGTATGATTGAATTTTTTCCTAATTGTAATTTAGAAGTTGATTTTTGTGAACATTGCATATATGGAAAAAAAATTGGCTTAGGTTCTCATTTGGAGCAACAAGGGCAAGGGGATTCTATAATTGATTCATAGTGATGTGTTTGGGCCTGTAAAAGTGCCTTCACTTAGTGGATCCATGTATTATGTATCCTTCATAAATTATTTTTCAAGGAATATGTGGCTATATTTCCTGAGAAAGAAATAAGGTTTTTGAGAAATTAAAAGAGTTTAAATTTCTTGTAGAAAACCAAACAGATAAGAACATTAAGGTGTTGAGAACTGACAATGGTGGGGAATTCCTTGGAATTGATTTTGAGTAATTATGCAAGTAGTGTGGCATAACATGCCAAAATACCACGCCATATACCCCACAAAAAAATGGAGTTGCTGAAATAATGAACAAAACATTGATAGATAAGGCAAGGAGCATGCTCAATGTTGTTGTGCTTGCACAAGAATTCTGGGTAGAGGCAGTGAAAATGTAAAAGTATATGGTAAATATGTCTTCTTTGTCGACGCTAGTTGACACGAATCCTCATGAGTTATGGTTTGGTAATAATCCATCACTTTCACATCTCAAAGTATTTGGTTGTGATGCATTTGTGCATGTTCCAAAAGAAAAAAGGAGCAAGCTGGACAAGAAGGAAGACGAGTGTATTTTCATTGGATATAAAGAAGGAATGAAAGGATATAAGATCCGAGTTCCCACATCAAGGAAAAAAATGTACATTCGAGATGTGGTCTTCAGAGAAGTTAGAGGTACATCCGAGTTTGAAATGGTTCAAATAGAGAAAGAGACAGAGAAGGTGAGGTTTGAACTGAGGAATGAAAAGATGATTCATATGAGTTAACTGAATCAGACAGAGAGGTGGAACAACCAACCGTTGTTTTAAGGAGGTGTGAATGAGTAAGAAAACTAGTTGAAACGTGTAGACCACCCCATTTTCGTCATGCATTTGTGTTAGCTTCCATTGTCAAGGAGCCCTAGTTGTCTAGGGAAGCAATCAACTTGACATAGGGTAAACTTTGGAAGGATTCCATAGTTGAAGAAATGGAATCCTTGTACAAAAATGAGACATGGGATTAGTAAAATTACCTAATGGAATAAAATCCATTGGTAGAAAGTGGGTGTTGAAGAATTTGATGAATGTAACAGGCCAAGTCAAGAAATTCAAGTCTCGACTGGTAGCTAAAGGGTATTCCCAAGTTGAAGGAGTCGACTTTAGTGAAAATTTCTCCCCTGTTGCAAAATTAACTTCCATTAGAGTACTAATGTCTATGGTTGCAACATTTGACCTTGAGATAGAGAAAATGAATGTGAAGACAACGTTCCTTCATGGTGATGTAGAAGACGAAATATACATGAAATAGTTCGAAGGATTTGTAGTAAAGGACAAGAAAGAGCCAATGTGAAAAATGAAAATATCCCTTTATGGTCTAAAGAAATTGCCAAGAATGTGGTACCAAAATTTTGATACCTACAAACTTAGTTTGGGATTTTTGAGAAGCAAGGATGATCACTCTGTATACTCCAAGGAATAAGACAACCATTTCATATATGTAGTCTCGTATGTCGATGGCATGCTATTGGTAAAGAACAACATGGATGGTATAAAGGAGATGAAGAAGAAACCATCCTTCAAGTTCAACATGAAGGATCTCAGTGCAACAAACTTCATTATGAGAATGGATATTAAGAGAGATCATGCAACTAGAAATCTCTGGTTGAATAAGAGGAAGTATATTGAAACAATTTTGAAATGTCTCAACATGCATGATTGCAAACCTATCAAGATGCCAATTCTTGTGGGTGCAAAGCTAACTGTTGAAAAATGTCCAAAGACATGGAAATAAATATAGGACACAACACTTGTTCCCTATGCAAGTGTTGTTAGTAGTATGATGTATGCAATGGTATGCAATGGACCAAACATTGCTCATGTAGTGGGAATATTGAGAAAATACATGTTGACACCCGAGAAAGAGCACTGGACAACTATCAAAAGAGTGTTTAGGTATTTGTGTGGTGTTGAAATTAGCTCAGAAACTCAATATAACATTCATTGATTTCAACCTCCTATTAAGCTTCAACAGAAAAGCATAAAAACCCAATATAAAACGGTTCTTAATGAGCATAAATATTGATGTCATATATGTTATACTAAAAACCAACAATGAAAAATAACTGAACAATAGACAAATTTACACATTTGGCACATGAAAATTCTAGGCTATGAACCATGAATAAATCACAAAAAAGAAATGACAGCTTAAGGAGTAATTTCTTATTCATTTCTTGGGAAAATCAAAGATTTAAAAAAAAAAACTATATCAACATGAAATACACATACTTATCTCACTCTCAAGCACAATATCCCTCTAGAAAACAATGCTAAACTATGTTTTGAATAGAATGCCTTGGTTGTATAGCCTACACGGCCTAGTGCAATCAACCAACAACCACAAAACACCTAATAAATTGTGTCAGGGAGCTGTTGTACAATACAATTCCCTATTGTACAGAATACTCCATCAAAACTGTCTTGGAATTCATGCCAAACTATAACAGATTTGCCTACCTCAAATTTCGTTCCTTTCTCTTGCTATACGAACAACATTCACTAATGTATGACCCTTCCTATAACATCTGTACAGACAATATTTAATGCTACAATTTCTTTAGAGATGCATGCCAATCCCTCACCTAAGGATGTGTGCCAATATCCTTTGTTGTTTCCCTTCCCTACAAGATAAGAAACCTCTCTCGGAAAATGTGACCCTTCACCTTCCCTTCGAGCTGTCCTCAATATGTGCACCCTCTCTCCCTCAAGTGCTTCCTTTATGAAATTTTAATGTGTAATGCCTCTAACCCTTGGTATCCCATAAGTGACCCTTCAATTTCCCTTGAGATAAACGATCATGACTTAATCATTCATTGAGGTAAGTTAAGTCACTAATGTGACCCTCAACCTCATAAAGTCACTTTACACATTAAAAAATAAAATACCCACCTTTATAAAATCACTTTATAAAGTTACTTTATAAAAAGGCATTATAAAGTCACTAGGGAGAAAAAGTGCTTGGTCACTTCTGCATGCTGGGTGTTGCCTATGCAGAAGTAACTACAAGCTACAAATTTTAACACTCCCTCATAGAGAGAGAGGTACTTATGGTATCACCACCAGAATCTGTCTCCAACTCATAAGCTTCCATAGCTGCTCCCCCTGTATTAGAAGTCTCTGCTCCCTCTGAATAGGAAGCCACTACTCCCACTACAATGGAAGCCTCTCCTGCTATCTTTTTTTTTCCAAAAAATGAAGACATTCTCCTAGGAGACTTCACACTCTCCTGAGCATCCATCTGTGTCAAATCATGCCTATTGAGTCCTCTAAGAGTCTCGGAAGAGGACTAAGTCCCCGGTATCAAATCTCTCTCCTGTTCAACCTACCCACTCTCTGATACAAAATCTGAATCCATAAATACACTGGACCCCAACACAAGTCATCCCAACAACCTGTAAATCATACCTTTCCTGATGCTAAGGCTCACTGTTGCATCCAAGGCCTCTCTCTCTGATTGTATGAACACCTATCCATCTTCTAACATCACTGTATACCCCTTATCCACCAGAGCTGATACATAGAGAAAGTTGACCCTCAAATCTAGTACATGTGACACCTCTGCTACCTTCAAAGAACCTCCCAACTCTAGCTGGAAATACACGGTTCCAACCCCCTTCACTGCATGAGTGGTGTCGACCCCACTATCCACATGCATGTCTGAGTTTGTCTTTGACACACTAAGGAACATTGACCTCATTCCTATCATATCGTTGGATGCACTTCCTATCCTATGAGATGGCCCAATCACTAGAATTCTTCTTCCCCTTACTCTTTCCCTACCTTTCTTCCAGGAAAAACCCCTTTGCATTCATTGCAAATCAAGTGTCAAATCTCTTGTCTGCTGAACCTCAAAGAACTAGTTCTGATACCATGTTGAAATTAGCTCAGAAACTCAATATAACATTCATTGATTTAAACCTCCTATTAAGCTTGAATAGTAAAGCATAAAAACCCAATACAGAACTATGCTTAATGAGCATAAATACTAATGTCATATATCTGATACTAAAAACCAGAATTGGAAAATAACTGAACAATAGAAAAATTTACACATTTGTCACATGAAAATTCTGGGCTATGCACCATGAAGAAATCATAGAAAAGAAATGACAACTTAAGGAGTAATTTCTTATTCATATGTAGGGAAAATCATAGATTTACAACAACAACAATATCAATGTGAAATACACAAACTTATCTCACTCTCCAACACAATATCCCTCTAGAAAACAGTGCCAAACTATGTTCTGAACATAATTCCTTGGCTGTACGGCCTGTATGGCTCAATACAGTCAAAAAACAACCACAAAATGCCTAGAAAATCATGCCAAGGAGCTACTATACAGTATAGTACCTTGTTGTATGGAATATTCCAGCAAAACTATCTTGGAATTTGTGCAAAATTGTAACAGAGTTGGCTGCCTCAAATTTTGTGCCCTTCTCTTATTGTACAACCAACATTCACTATTGTATGAACCTTCCTGTAGCAGATGTACTTACAATATTTAATGCTGCAATTTATTTAGAGATGCATGCCAATCCCTCACCTAGGGATGCATGCCAGTCTCCCTTGCTGCTTCTCTTCCCTCCAAGCTAAGAAACCTCTCTTGGAAAATGTGACCCCTCACCTTCCCTCTGAGCTCTCCTCAAGATGTGCACCCTCTCTCCCTCAGGTGCTTCCTTTTTGAAATTTAAATGTGTAACTCCTCTAACCCTTGGTCTCCCTTGAGTGACTCTTCACTTTCCCTTGAGATCAACGATCACGAATTAATCATTTGTTGAGGTCACTTAAGTCACTAAAGTGACCCTCAACCTCATAAAGTCACTTTACACATTAAAAATAAAAGACCCACCTTTATAAAATCACTTTATAAAGTTACTTTATAAAAACACATTATAAATTCACTAGGGAGAAAAAGTGCTCGATCACTTCCGCATGTTGGGTGCAACCTATGCAGAAGTACCTCCAAGCTACCAATTATAACATGTGGAAAAAAAGATTATGCTATATGTTACCAATGGATACTTGAAGCTAACAGGGAAGTAGATGTACATGTATTTGTTGACATTGACTAAGCTAGAGATTTGGAACGACGAAGGTTGCCCAGTGGATATGTGTTCAAGATGTTTGGTGGAGCAATCGGCTGGATGAGTAAGTGATAAACAATTGTAGCATTGTCAACGCCAAAATATGAATACATGGAAGCCACTCATGGAAGACAAGAAGCAATATAGATACAATGATTGTGTCATGAATCATGTTTGAGAAGATATCTATAAAGATAAATTGTGACATTCAAAGCACAATATTTCTGGAAAAGAACCCAATTTATCATTCTAGGATGAAGCATATTGATGTAAAGTACAATTTCATAAGAAATATGGTGGAAAGTAACAAGGTGCTTCTGGAGAAAGTAGAAACATTGGAAAACATAAAAAACTCTTTGAACAAGTTTGTGAGTGTCGTAAAGTTATCTTGGTGTAGATAAGCAATGGGAATTACTGCTCTAGATTAGTGAACAAAAGTCCAGGAAGCTTCCATATCAACAAAGAACACAACAAGTGGGAGAATATTGGGTTGTTATATTCTTTGTAGTGAAAGTCGAGTTGATGGTCAAGTTGAAGGTCGAAGTGATTGACCAAGGAAGTTAGAAGTCGAGGTGATTGACATAAAAGTTGAAAGGTTATCTGACAAGAGGTTGTTAGGAGGTCAAGTGGAAACCAATTGAAGACCGATTAGAGGTCGATTGGTAGTCAACTATAACAAAATATCAAGATTCACAGGATTTGCAGTCAATGATTTGCATGGATTTGTAACCATTTTTGGGCACCATTCTTTAGGGTTTTTCATGCTATAAAACCTATAAATAAGGCACATTTTAATACAATATAAGCTAATGGTAAATCATTAGATCAATCTTGAAGAGGTTGGTGGTCATGTAGATGTAAGTCAAATTGGTTGTAGGGTTGTTCTTGTGTAATGCAAGAGAGTATGATGGCGATTGTGTCTTAGGCATAGACCAATGCTAGTAATGTAAGTATTTAATATGAATGAATAAGACAACAAGAGAGCAAGATGCTCAAGGAATGCTAGTTTTCCCATTTGGGTTTCCAGGGTAAAATATTCGTATACTATGTGATTGCTTTGTCTTTTACTTTCTTGATTAAATTTGTCTTCTTCTTTCCTACTAGGTTTAGTGTGGAAGTATATTTCCTAACACTCCTTGGTAGATAATCAATCTACAACCAATAAAATAATATAGACAAGGTAAGGAATAGGTGGTAAGTGAAAGAAATTTCCATATTTGAAGAGGTGAGTATCTAGGTCAATATAGGAGGATTTTCAAGTCAAATTAAGACTCAAGAAGATCCTCAAATACTACAAAAGAATAAAAAACTAAATGTTATTGTAAAACTTGGAAAAATATGTTAAATATAGTGGGGGGAAAAAGTCATTACAACAACAATAAATTCAACACTTTAACAAGTAATAAATCAATGAAATAAGAGGGATAAATCATGAATTACATTAGGGTTTTAATCATCAAAAAAATAAAAATTAAAGAGGCATATTACATCCCTAAAACCTTGGACGTCCATCCTTAGAAGGCTGTAATAATAAATCAACAATGTATTTTAGGGTTTTAATTATTTATTAGGTCAACAACATGCATAAAAAGTCAAAACGTCTAGGATTTTTATGGATGAAGGTGAATATTTGTTGTTACAAAACCCTGATCTAACCCTAAAACAAAAAAAAAAGAGTAAAATTCATAAATCAATGATTGACTATTGCGAGAGTGACTAATGCCTACTATATCTTTGGTCATAAGGGGGTCAATTAAGGACTCCTTTGGAGAGAAGTTAGAGGCTTTAGGGTCATATATAGAGGTTGTTCACTATTAAATCTAGAAAATCCTCCTAGTATATCATTAGATATTTAAATAAAATTCAAGGGAAGGTTCTTCTATAGTAACTTATATGACCCCAAGGGGGGAATACATGGGGTTAAATATACATGATATGACCCCAAGGGGGGGTATATATGGGTTAAATATTGTACATGTAATGTGTAAATGTATATGTAATAGGGTCGGTCTAATAATAAACGGGCCTCATGTGCAATGCGTGAATAGGTATATATAGAAATCATGCATTCGTTATTGAGTGGATGTGAATTGTGATGTATGAATGAATTCAAGTATTTCGAGGAGGTTCCCTATTCTTTAAGGATTTTTTATGTAACTTATCTCTCTGATCTATCTTGGAGTTATTCTCCATGTTCACATTGGTGTACATGGTGTGTAATTCTGGTTTATTTATGATATCTTAATAATTTGGAACATAACATTTGGAATCATAGAATCAACCCTAGGGTTTTTCTGTTTCAAACGAGTCATCTTGGAATTTTCGCTATAACATTTTTTTTTTAATTTTTTTTTTGTAAAGTTTCAAAATGTGAAAATTTCAGAATACTGAGATGAAATAGCGAAGTATGCTTCCTAAATATTTCATATTCTGGGTCATTTTTATTTTAGAGATACATCCTATGGAACTTGGGGCTTTTTACTATCCTTGAAATCAATCTCAAATGAATCATTTTGGGAAATTCACTATAATGGTTTTTTGGTGATGTTTCAGACTGTGAAATTTTCAAAATAGTAAGGAGCCATAGAGAGGTACCTGTGATAAAAAAAATTAGGTTTTGGATCATTTTAATTTATGAGATATGGACTATGAGAATTAGGGGTATTTTACTAGTCCTTAAACTAGCCTAAAAAAGGTGTTCCTAGTAGAAGTGACATATGGTAATCTTGAAAATTCCAAATCAAATGCCACTAGTTCTATTGGAAAGGATATAGACAATACTATTTCAGCTATAAATTTTAGAATTAGATATTAAATATTGGACATGTGGCATGCCATACAATTTTTCTATCTAGAAAGGTCCAAGAATCAACAAGGTTTGGGAAAGTTACCATAACAACTTTCACTTGACACATCAAAAATTGGTCAGACCTGTGGAATTGCAAAGAAGACATATTAGAGTACTACAAGCCAAAATTTTAGACTCAGAAGGGCCAAAATTTTAGACTCAGATGGGCCAAAATTTCAGAGATATATAAGAAGGAATGTCAACCAGAAGGACAAACTCTAAATCAGGGTTTTCAAAGGTATGTTAACAAATTAAAACTATCATAACTTTTGATCAAGATGTCTGATAAAGATGATTCAAAACCCATTGGAAAGAAAAAACATAGAAGATTATATTGGAAAAATGATTATAACTATTTGAGATAATTATTCTTAATACATTCAAGTTGTAAATTGAAGGTTTGGGTGAGACCTCAATTAAGAATCAATGACAATACCTAACTTTAGTGGAGATGAAGATAAATATGAAATAAATCTCAAGGAATGGTTGAGGATGATAAATAAAATTGATTTGAGTCCTTTTTGGGCAACTTTTAGTTTTATTGGCGAATATTCTAAGTGGTGGAAAAACCTTGATGAATATACTAGACTCTATTCCACATGGTAAAAATTTGAAGAACTCTTCTCAAATAAATGGATTAGGGATACATAAATGGAGGCAATGTATAAAATTCAAGATGATTTAAAAGAAGCAAAAGAAGAGATCAAGAATAAGGGTGATGAGTTATATAAGATACAAGATCTTAATGAAACACTTGTTAAGGAGGTTAAAAAATTAAAATAGATGGAAATACTACTAAAGGAAAGTGGGAAAATGATGACAAGGGAAGAATTAAAAAAGAAAGATGAAGATATATGTAGATTATGAAGCCATAATAAAAAACTACTAGATGAGGTTAAGATATTAAAAGAATAAACAAAATCAAGAAAAAACAAGGATCTTGGATGAATAATCTACCCAAAGAATTGAAGAGGAAATTTGCAAGAAGGTTGATAAATCCCTAAATATTGATGAAGTAAAATAAAAAATGTAATCCAGAATTGAAGAAGGACGTCAAAATTTGATAAATGGGGTCACATTTCAACTTCAAAAGGAGGAAAAACAAAATATTCAAGAAAGTCATTGGAATATACTTAAAGAAGTTTAAATCCAGCTAGATGATATACATGTCAAATATGATGGTATTATCTCCATGGATAGACTAATCAAAGATCAAGAAAATACAATAGAGAATGCCATTATCTCTAGAAAGAAGATATATGAAATGGGGGTGAAGAGTGAAGGAAAACCATCAAACGTGAGACCATATCAACACCCTCATTGCCAAGAAAGATTTCAAGAAAGACAAGAAGATCGATATAAACAATATCAAGGAAGAAGATTGGATACTCATCAATATTCATGGAATAGGGAATCGCAAAACCACTCTTCAACAAGATATTATCAAATAACTGTTGAAATTTATCCTCAACCCAACACCCGACAATTAATTCCAAATAAATCACTTATTGAATTAAAGCACACCGAGTAATTAACTAAACATGCAGTGGAAGCATAAACAAGGAAACCAAAATATCGCACACAAGACACAAATATTTTTGGGTAGACACAGCCCCTGGAAAAACCCTTGTGGGAAAACCATATCTGTGATTATTTTATTTGTATAAAATCAGGCCTCCCTTCCTGGGATAATGGCCCTTCAGAGGATTACAATGCAATGATATCCTAGCTAACCTACCTGCTATCTCCCTCACTTCCCCTTTTCACCTTTCCTCAACCTTTCCCACTCACACTTGGATGAACTCTCTTCAACCACTCAATGTGATCTCCTCACTCTCTAATTAGTGTGTCTCATCCTCTCACCTAGGCTGTCTTTTATTACATTGAGTTAACCCTAAATCCAAAACCCTAGATCCTAGGCTGTCTTTTATTACATTGAGTTAACCCTAAATCCAAAAACCTATATCTCCTCTAACATGATCAACGGTTGAGATCTAATCTTAAGTTCACTTTAGATATAACGGCTAGGACTTAATAGAATTACTTAAGTTACTAATGCCACCAAAATTAGGCATTTGACTTAATCAATTAAAAGGACATTCACTTTAATTAATGACTCACAAAGTGAAATTCCTAAATTTTTATGAGAGGTTACAAGGACGACTTCCACATGATAGACACCAAGCCTATGTGGAAGTACCTGTCCAATGCTAATACATCAACACTCCCTCTTAGTGAGGAAGGTGTTGACACTTAAAATCACAATGATGAATACTGCCCACAAATGATTGCTAAGCTCTACTGTTTATTTATGATAATAATAATTAACTAGTAGGCGGGACCCCCTTGTAGACTAGAGGCGCTATGATGGATGTGTTACGCCTATATGTTTGTTGTTATTATAATGATGCCTACACAGTATTCTACATTTGATGATGCAAGTCTTGGT
>CBVK0102946224.1:0-13211 GCA_900067695.1 Picea abies
GTAATTGACATGCCAGTGAGTAATTATTCAATCATCTTAGGAAGAGACTAACAAGCCTTGATAGGTGGATACCACTCACTCGACGTGACACACTTATCTATTCCTTGTAATAGGAAGAACGTCATAGTCCTAAGGGAGGGAATAATTTCACCTTATATATAAAACATCCCACAACCTAATGTAAATTATATCTAGGAGGACTTAGGAGTGTACTCCATCTTTGCCGACGAGGACAACACTACCTTAGAAACAATTTCCCTAGAGGATGGGATGTGGAATAAGCACTTTGATGGTTCATGCTCCAATGAAAGAAATGGAGTTGGAATTATCTTGTACTCTCTCGTGGGTAAAATTCACAACTTTTCCTATAGGTTAGAGTTTTCTTGCACAAACAATGTCACCGAATTTGAAGTGTTACTACTAGGCATTGAAAATGCCTATAATTTAGGTTGTGGTCACCATACAGTTTTTGGGGACTCTGAACTTGTTGTAAACCTTGTACATAAGATATATTCTCCTATAAACAAGTTAATGAAACGCTACACCGAAATTGTTTGGGTGCTTATCTCCAATTTTATCTCTTTCAACATCACTCATGTTAAAAGGGAATTGAACTCAATGGATGACAGGCTAGTTGTTTTTGCAGTCTCTCCTACTTGGCAACTTCTACCACAAAGACCTGATTGCACCTTTGAATATTTGTATCATCCTCATATCCCTGACAATGTAGAGTCATGGCAGGTCTTCCCTAGTGATGCTCTGAACTTGTTGTAAACCTTGTACGTAAGATATATTCTCCTAGAAACACGTTAATGAAACACTACACCCAAATTGTTTGGGAGCTTATCTCAAACTTTCTATCATTTAACATCACTCATGTTAAAAAGGAATTGAACTCAATGGACGACAGGTTAGTTGTTTTTGCAGCCTCTCGTACTCGAAAAATTCTGCCACAAAGACTTGATTTCACCTTTCAATCTTTGTATTGTCCTCATATCCTTGACAATGTAGAGTCATGGTATGTCTTCCCTAGTGATGAGATCATTTGTGCTTTCATACAAAATGAACCTTATAAGCCCAAGGAGAATATAACCATGGAAGATAACAAAATTCTGAAGGGATTGACTCCTCTAAAAAGTTCATTTTCATCGAGTGATGTAGGAAACAAAGATTGACTCCTCTAAAAAGTTCATTTTCATCGAGTGATGTAGGAAACAAAGAAAAACATAAGGAAGAGGAGTCAAAAAGGAAAGTGGGTGAAACCATTTCCTTGAACATCGGGACACCTGACTACCCAAATAATATTAAGATAGGTGCCCAATGTTCTGATGAAGAAAAAATGAAGTTCATTGAGTTACTTCATGAATTTCAAGATGTTTTTGCTTGGTCTTATGAAGATATTTGTGGTTTTGATCCTGCTCTTATACAACATTCCATTCCTATCAAGGAAGGCATAAAACCAGTTAGGTAAAAAAAAGACCCATTAACCCTACACTGGAAGAAACTATTCAAAAGGAGTTGGAAAAAATCTTGAAAGTTGGGTTCATTTTCCCTGTTAAGTATTATGAGTGGGTTTCCAATTTGGTTCTCATTCGGAAAACGACTGGTCAGATCGGATTATGCATTTATTTTAGCGCATTGAATAGAGATATCAAAAAAAAATATTTTCCTCTTCCTAATATGGAAATGATTTTGCAGCAAGTTGCAGGGTCACAGATGATGTCCTTACTTGACGATTTTTCTAGTTACAACCAGATCAAGGTAAAAAAGACAGATAAATATAAAACCACTTTTATTACAAGATGATGTCCTTACTTGACGATTTTTCTAGTTACAACCAGATCAAGGTAAAAAAGACAGATAAATATAAAACCACTTTTATTACATGTTGGGGAACTTTATCTTATGAACGTATTCCTTTTGGATTATCTAATGCAGGTTCCACTTTCCAAAGAGCTATGCAAATAGATTTTGATGATTTAATCGACAAAATTATTTAGATTTATCTTGATGAATTAATTGTGTATTTGAAAAACCAATCAAATCATTTTGGTCATCTTAGAAAGGTTCTCATGCGATGCAAGAAATTTGGCATTTCTTTAAATCCTTCTAAGTTTATCTTCGAAGTTACCAATGGAAATATCCTTAGACACATTCTCTTTGATTCAGGAATAAGCATAGATCTCGAAAGGATTGTTGCTATATTAAGTCTTCCTGCTCCTACTTCCAAAATGGAGGTTCAAGCCTTTATGGGTATTATTAACTTTGTCTGTAGGTTTCTTCTGTATTTTTCTGTAATGGTCAAACAAATTCACAATATTCTTAAGAAAGATCGCTCCTTTTCTTGGACTGATGATGTTGAAAATTCTTTCATAAGGATCAATAAGGAAATCGGTTATGCACCAGTTTTGGCGAAGCTGGATTTTGAGAAAGAATTTTATATATACTAATGCCATAGAGGAAGCAATTTCTGCTATCCTCATGCAATGTGATGACAATGTTAATGAGAAACCAATATCTTACATAAGTCAAATCTTGTTTGATGATGAATTTAAATATTCTTATATTGAAAAACATGCGTTCACTCTTGTTAAATCTATTGAAAAATTTCTCCACTTTATCTTAGGTGAGCACACACTGGTAAAAGTACCTTTACCTACTGTCAAATTTTTTCTCTCACGGACTTATATTTCATGAAATCTTCCACATTGGCTTTCCAATATCTAGGAACATGATTCAACTATCATGACTTCTAAAACCATTCAGGGACGTGACTTAGCCCTTCACTTAGCTCAAAATGCATAAGCAAGTGAAGAAATTGATGAACAAGATAGCTCTCTGTCAACACTATTTTATATTGACAGTCAAATCCTTCATGTAGCTAAACATCCCTGGTACAAGGATCTAGTGTAGTACTTGCAAAATCAAATATGTTCAGATAAATTAGATACCCATCAAAGAAAAAGACAATGTCTTGAATCTTCCAGATACATCATTTTAGGAGACTTCTTGTTTAGGAGATATTATGATGGTATGTTACTTCGCTGTGTGAATAATGAGGAAGAACATAAATTGTTACAACAGACTCATGGATATTTAGATTCTGTTATTCATGTAGGAGGTCATTTTTCTGCAAAAACTACTACTTTTAAAATTATTAGGAAAGGGTACTGTTGGCCTTCAATTTTTCGTGATTCTTATAATTTTTCAAGATCTTGTGATAAGTGCCAAAAGTTCATTGGGAAAGAACGTCTTTCTGCCAAGCCTTTACAATCTTTCCTCCCCGACTTTCCTTTTTCAAAATGGGGTATGGACTTTATTGTTCCTATTAATCCTTCATCTTCAGCAAGGCAAGTTTTAATCTTGACAACCACTGACTATTTTACGAAATGGACTGAAGTTGTCCCACTTAAGCATTCATAGGATGAGCAGGTGATTTATTTCCTTGAGACTAATATTTTTTCCTGATTTTCTCTTCCTTTGTAATTTATTACAGACAACAGTCCCACTTTTATTTCTGCTAAGCTGACTTAGTTTCTAGCTAAACTGGGGGTTAAACATTTTACCTCATCAACTTATTATGGGTTAAACATTTTACCTCATCAACTTATTATCCCCAAGGAAATGGGCAAGCTGAGTCTACTTACAAGAATCTGGTTAGAATTATTAAGAGGCCCATTGAAGATAATCCTCGTAAATGGAACACTCTCCTCACTTACGCCCTTTGGGAAGATCACACTACCACCAAGATGAGCACTAGTTGCACTCCTTTCCAGCTTGTTTATGGTCAAGAAACCATTTTGCCTACTGAGCTAGAAATTTCTTCTCTAAGGATGATGCTATAGGTTGAAAAATTAAATTCTTCCAATATCTCTCAAAGAATGAATGCACTCTTGGTTTTAGAGGAACAAAGGACATTTTCCTTGGATAAAATAAAGAGAAGACAACGAACTGTTAAAAGATATTTCAATAAAAGTGAAAAGTCTATCAAATTTAAAGTTAATGAGAAGGTATTGTTGTGGGATTCAGCTCATGTTGATAGAGGAAGGCATTCAAAGTTACAAAAGTTATGGCTGGGTCCTTTTAAGATCGCTTTTTTCCTGGGCGCAAATTACTATATCCTAAAGGACTTGGAATATCCATTGTTATCCTATAGCACCAATGGCTCCCACTTAAAACACTATGTGGAACCAAATTAAAAGTTTAAATTTTGTATGGAATGTTTTTTTTATTATAGTTTTTTTTTATTGCTTTGTTTTTACTTTGTATTATTTCTTTCTGTTGTTTCAATTCTATTGTTTTATTTCTTTTATTGACTTCTTTTCTTGTCCATAATAAAATTGCTAGATCAATTTTTCCACAGCGATGCTATTCTATAAGTATTGTTAATCAATAACAATCAGGTTACACAACTTTCATGATGTTCCCCCTTGAAGAGATCATTGAAATTTTTGTCTGCTTGAACTGTTGTTAGATAAGATAGTTGGTTTTATTCCCTATTCTTCTTTTCTTTTCTTCCATCTACTCCAATATTCAAAAGAGAAAACCAACAAATTTTTCTCCTTGAATCCAAGAATGATTTCACTATGACTAATCAGATGATTGTGCATATAGGGATAAACCCCCTCATACTTAACACTTTCCATGAGTTATTCCTAAAATCCCAAATCATTTTTTCCCTTGAATTCAGACATGCGAGGGCGGTAGAGAGCCATGGCGCACTCGATATCATCACAGGTCAGCCGACGCTTTACTTTTCTGGGTTTAATATGGCTAAACATGATGGATCAAGGAACTTTGGAATGGTCCAAACCAATCAAATTCTCGATCTCATGAAGTGCTACACTCTCAAGATCCATCGTGGACTTATCATCCATAACTTCCATGTCCATCGTCCAAACCTTGTCGTTGTTTAGTTGAATTATTCTATCTGCATGCACCACTATTGGAAGAGGGCCATCGAAAGGCCATTTATCTGACTGATCTCCAACAATGAACTCAATCTTTATTTTCATAGCTTCAAAGTCATTGGTTTCCTATAAATCCAAAGCGGCCTAGTACTAGAGGGAAAAATCCACAACATACTTAATTTCATCCCTGGACAGGATGCGCGAATCAGCGAAACCAGAGAAGGAATAAGTCATTTCCTTGATGCAACTATTCCCATGGACTTTCTTTGACACATCGAATATTTGGATCGTAAGTTTCTTATCGCTTGTCTATTTTTTCATGGATGAGATCATAACTTTTATGTTGTACAAAATCATAACTTTTTTGGGGCTATAATCTTTTCCTCCGTGGGAAGAGGGATGGGAAAAGGGTTGGACTTTGTCCATGGGCTTCTATTGTTGGATCTGCATAGTGTCCAAGTTGGCTCTGTCCAAAACTCCAGTGACATAAATATTGAAATTACCATGGTAACGTTTGAGGGCCGCCTCCAGTGGGTTGTTGAACATGGTTACAGGTGACATGTAGTGTTGGTCGAGATGAGGGAGATATCCACATGATGGAATATATATTTTCAAATCCTCGAGTTGATTGGGCATATATCCATTCTTGAATTTTCTTAGCGCATCAAATTGGGAGGGCATGGTGCTTAACCACTGATCGACTTTCCTCTGGTTCATGGACTGGATCAAGACTATGTTATTTATTTCTTTCTTGTTTCTCAACTCATCAAATTGTGAGGGCATGGTGATTAGAATTTGATCATATTTCCTCTTGTTCATGGACCATATTCTATTATTTATTTATTTCATGTTTCTTGTGGTATGCCACATTCTTTTATGGCCCATGAGTTTTCGTCGCTCAATCCACAAAGTGTCCAAAGTGGCTCTATCTAAAATTGCAGTGAAATAAAGACTAGAATTACACTGGTTGTCGTCCAATAGGGTTGTGGGTAGAGTGTGGGGTTGGCCGAGACATGGGAGATATCCATAAGTTAGAAATATTTTCAAATTCCTGAGTCCATTGTGGGCATCTCCTTTCTTGAAGTTTCTCAACAAATCTCTCGAGTTGAAGTTTCTCAACAGATCTCTAGAGTTGACTGTGGGCATCTGTTGCTTCATGGTTATGGACTAGACCATGAATCTATCTCCCGAATTGACTGTGGGAATTTGTTGCTTCATGGACATGGACCAGACCATGAATCTGTCTCCTGAGTTTACTGTGGGCATATGCTGCTTCATGGACATGGACCAGAACATGAATATATGTACCGAGTTGATTATGGGCATCTGCAGCTTCATGGACATAGACCAGACCATGAATCTATCTCTCGAGTTGACTCTGGGCATCTGCTGCTTCATGGACATGGACCAGACCATGAATCTATTAGCTGGGGATGTTCCTTGGCTCAACAGTGCAACCACAACAATAACAAAGACTATCGCAACAATAACAAAGGATAATACTCTCACCATGAAAACTATTGAACAAAATCACCAAAAATGAAAAAACACAACAGTAATTCAAAACACGATGTTAGAAAGCAAGAAGTAATTTATCCATCTTGGTGCTTCCCTATTTATAATCTTTATTTTCTGAAAAACAGTTAATATATCCAAATAAATTTATAAGGTATTGTGCAATTACCCCATAATACAGTCACTGCACAACTTTTGTATACTTGCTTTTTTCTATTATATAAATTTTTGTCTCGAGCAATTTAAATTATTTTGTTTGCTTCCCATAATGTGGTCATTGTGTAACTTTGGTATGATTTTTTTTTCTATTATATAAATTTTTGTGTCGAGCGATTTAAAGCCTTTTGTTTGGTTCATTCAACATTTTTGGGGGATCTAGTAGCCACTCATGGTATGCATGAAAATTGAATTAAATAACCATGATGAAGCTTTGTTTTTTCTACCTATATACATTGGATTAATGTATCAATACAATTTGTCAAAAATGATTGTGTTATCTATATTGGCAATTTTATTAAAATTCTATTGGATTGTATGAAATAACTAATAGTTTTTTTTATTCAGAGTTGGTTGGTACACGTGTATTTTCAATTCTGTTAGTGAATAGTCTCTTTAAGTTTTCACTTGGTATGTTAATAGGTTTTGAATGAATGTTACAAATGTTTGTTGAAAGCTTTCTCTAGAAGTGGAGCAAATTCCATTTATAAAATAAAACCAATTTCATTTACTAATATGTTTTCCATCCCTATAAATTCCATTTATTTACTAATATGATTTCCAGTTTTATCTTTTATATACAGTAATAAATAAAATTCATGGCATTTATTATCAAATCCAAAATCCAAAACCAGAGGTCATGCAACATGTGGACTGTCCTACAATTCTCGAGATAAATGTGAGAGAGAAAAACAATCTTTTCCACTGAAGCGCCATCACATAAACATGGCAACACGAAATTAATCAGCCTCAGCTTCGACTATATGCAATTAATGTACCAGGAGATAAAACAATCCTTGCTAATTTACATGAAAGTAATCAACCTCACCTTTGACTATATGCAAGTAATGTACCGGGCAAGCAAACAATCCTTGCTAATTTATGTGAACAGTCACATGACAATTTCTAGCTTTGTAATGATCGATTTGATTTCCTTGTGGGGAAGCACTACACCCTCATTTCTATACAACTCATCAAAAACATGCACATACTCCCCCCAAAACGACCATGTTTCCCATTCTATCCAATTTCCCAACAGTAGAATGCCAACAAATGATTCTCACATAAACACATGCATGTTTTTTAATCCTAACTCCCCTCATAACTATGCAACGAGACAATTTCTCCCCTGCCTCAATCACCCATCCCAGACCGATTGCAACATTTGGCCTAATCAAGCATCCTTTCCCAATCTGAGAAGTCTCATCTACTATCACGCTTCCAATGAAGTAAGCACCAAATGAAAATCTCTTGGTTAAATTTATTCTCAGGGAATCTAGTCCTGAAATGTAATCCTTGGGTTTCCCTATATCTATCTAGAATTTGAGAAATATAATGGCATAGAGTTGCTTCTCACTGGCCATTTTTGGGATCGTCTATTTTTCAATTGAAGTGAGTCTCAACTTAATCATATTCAGAACATTGTGATTTAGAAGGTAAATTACTGCATTGATCTTGTTTCCAAGAAATATCCTAGGCATGTCCACAAATCTTTCCACTTGACCAGTTTCATCATCAAGAACAACCACACCATACTTTGATGTCTCATCCACCTAGGACCAAAAAACCATTTCTCTCATTGTTCATAGAAAAAATAAAAACCTCTTAAATAGGCATTTTACAAGATTTTAAAAGACAATTAAGATGACTATACAAAAATACAACTACAGTGCATGTTATCATGATTAAATTTGAATTTAACTAGATTTTCAAGACAATTAACATGACTATACAAAAACACAACGAAAATTCATGTCATCACAATTAAATCAACATTTTACTAGATTTTTCAATACAATTAACATGACTATACAAAAATAAAACTAGAATGCATGCCATCAAGATTGTATCAACATTTTACTGGATTTTTCAAGACAATTAGCATGACCATACAAAAATACAACTAGAATGCATGCTATCAAGATTGAATTAGCATTTTACTAAAATTTTCAACAAAATTAACATAATTTTACAAGAATACAAGTAGAACGCAAGTTATCAGGATCTACCAACTCCTAATCCATGAATGTGGGTACCTACATGAGCATGGAGTTATGTTCAAACCAATAAGAATAGAGGTATGTTTGAGCAACAAGCTTGGCTGGCTCAAAAGAAAGAACAAACCTACTGTCTCTGGATAACCTAACCTGAAAGATAAAATGTGGGCACTACCTACAAATTTCAACAGAATGAAATCAAGCTTGAATAAGGCATGTAGGCATGCCTTTGTAACCATAATTGAGGCCTCTCCCCCATGATTTTTGTGAAATTAAAGAATGAGTATTCACAGATGGCATCATTGTTGAGTACAAAGAAAGGCTCACCAGACCCATTATCCAACTTGTCCCTGGCAAGGGAAAGAACCTAGCAGTTCCCATTAGTTCAATCTCCTTTGAACATGTGATCTTAATCCCAATATTTGCTTCAAACTCCTTCAGAAATCTCAATGTCACATGCATCAAAATTTTCCCTTGGAAACCCCAATTTAACTAATTAAAGGTGAGAGAACATAAATATATAATCAAGTTTAAAAATGTATAGCCATAAAAGGAATTTTGGCGGTACATGCATCTTAAAGAAAGAGATTAGAAATATTGGACAACAACAAACACTTTATTCATGATGAAGCACAAATCAAATATGGCAGATTGAAAGGTACATTAACCTAAGAAAAATTATAAGTTCAAGAGCAGAAGTTCAAATATTTGGGGTATGTATTTGACCTACTGTTGGAATTTTAGTCTCCAAATTGTCCAAATAGGCTTCATACAAGACATCCAAACATAAAAAAAAAGGAAAAAAAAAGGCTTTTGAACGATAGATCTGAAAGATTTTGAAGCCAATAAATTAATATTCACAACCATATAGAAAACCCTGTGCATAAATGACAATTTTTCTGTTCTCAATAAAAACTTTGCTCTTCTCTAGCAACTTGCCATATTAAACGTAATTTTAGTACTAATATGTCGTATCTGGTAGCACTATTTATCATTCTATGAAAATAATGATTAGTTCAATTCTGATCCAAAAAATAAAACAATGACGAAATCAGAGGTTCNNNAAACAATGACGAAATCAGAGGTTCAAAAATTAAAATCTTTTAAAAGGACAAAAAAGTTACAAGAATTATGAAAAGGACCTAAAAAAAATGAAATTATCCCCACTTTTGTGAAAATATAATGAATTTCTTCCTTATATAATGCATCCACATAAACTTTGTTATCCACTCATTTCTTATGAAAACTGCATTTGACTCTATACTATTTAAATTTTGACAAGCATATGGATAAACATAAACTACAATATTCTTGAGGTTGGAAAACTAAGATAGGCAATCAAGCCATCATACCGTTGAAGTAGATATCATTAGTTGACTTGGCGAATATTCACGTTGATTATAATTTCAAACTAAGGATGAAAACCAAACTAAATTTTAATAAAATGTGTTCATCATTTCTACCAACTACTCAATGGTCACCCCAACTTGTCCACCAAAATTGTACTTGACATGTGCATATCACCATTTATAAGCCAGGACACTGCTTATAGGAAAATAACTCAAACGATGGCTAGAAAAAAAGATTAAAGATATATAGCTAATAGAAAATGCTTTAGACTAACATATTTGATAGTGATGCTTTTTATCTTCTTCAACCATAGTGCATCAACATACATCAACAACATACCCATTTCTCAAAGATTGGAAAAACTCCACTACAAACTAGTCCATATTGAAGAAAACAACATAGATATGCAAAATTTTACTAACTGACATAAAAAAAAAAAAAAAAAATTATATCAATAAGATTAACATGATTATACTAATCTTAAAGCGACAGTGGCACAACAAGTTACAGGGTTTCACATAGTATCAAAAATATTGAAATGGTAGAATGGGTAAAAAGTATTCTGCCATGAACGAACTAAGCGTATAAGGCATAGCAATATACTTCCTAGTATTAATACATGGTAATCTATTTCCCATATAAATTCTAGTAGTGTTGCAACGCCTTGCATAAAATAAAGAAGCAAACATTATAAACTTGAATGCGAACCATTTATCTATAGAGACAAAATTGTGTGGAATAGAAACAAGAACAAACTAAATGATGGTTAACCTGATCAAATACCAAGAAGAACAGTGGACCAATATAGATCTAAAGATTTTGTAAGGAGAAAAATATGATGGACTAAACAATTGAGTTGTGATCTAGTGGTTGAGACGAGGTATCACTATGCTAATGATCCAGGTTCAAAGCCCGACTGGCATAGAGCCCTAGATTATAAGTTGGCCAAGTTAGATGGGATTCGTATGAAGCATTAATTCAGGAAAATAAAGAGAGAGAAAGGGATGGAATAAACAATTAGTATATAACATATTTTAACAAGAATGGAATATTCAATAAACATGCTTCTAAATGGCTGGCAAAACCGAGAATATCAAACTTACCTTGAGATTGCATGGATCTTAAGAATATTTCTAGAATACAAAGTCAGAAAAACCTAGTGGAACTTGACTTCAAGGATATTAATAATATAACAATAAAACAAAAAAATATGTCAAGAGGACTCAAAATGCCCAATTACAGATACAAAAAAGTGGACACAATTTATACCAAAAAAATCCCAATACATGTTTCATAGACCAAAATGGTCTATGCATAGATCTGAGTAGAGTAATAACATTGTTTTCACTTCAAAATAAACACATTCATGAATCCATCGTACCCCCTTTGATAATCATCCACAAGATACAGTAAGCATGATAATTTAGAGATTTTCATGTTTATACTAGTAATTGTGATTTTATTAAGGGTTTTAGGACAAATCCATTTGAATCAATTTCAGAATGGAGTTCAACACTTGTTTACAGAACATACATACTCTTTCAATGGAAAAAAAGACAGTTGAACTTACTGATATGAAAATAAATTCCCGCTATGATGAGTCCAGTCTATCAAATATTTAGTAGAATTGGTGGAAAACTGCTTAACTAGCCACCCATTCTCCATGAAATCCTGCTTCATCCTTCAAATGAATGGTCTCCCATCCCTTAGATAAAAAACATGAAGCACCATCCGCTTGAGAACTTGAAGCATCCCTTCTTCTCCTAGTACTCCCCATTTGGCATAAAATTTATGGAAACATCCATCTCACCAGAATCATTGCTCTGGAATTCATTACTATTTTCTCCGAAATTTCCACCATTATCGCCCATTTCCAATCCAAATTTCAAAATTTTGCACTTGTTGTTTTGTCACTGCTATTCTACTCAACTCTACTCCACTCTGCACAATGGTAATATAGGCTTATTATCAAATTCGACAAGGGGATTAGGAACACTGAGCATGAGGGGACGTAGACAGGTCTCGAACCCACCAACCAAAATGAGTTCCTTCATCGTCTATTCAACATATCCTTGTATGAAACCACCTCGAAATAACCTTCCCTTTCTCCTTCAACACCATTAGAGAGCTCAACGCCTGTGGTTATAGATCGTAGGGTTAGTGCACTGGAAAACAATTACTAGAATAAATGGGTAAAAGGAAAAATCAAGCAAGCTAGAAACACAATATATGTAAAAACAATCTGCATAAAGTTAACAAATACTATTTGCAGTAAGCAATGATGTATTCATAAACCACAGGGGCCCTGATGTCAAGAAGACTTTAGTCATATTTACCGTTTCCTTCAATCCTCTAGAATGATATTTTTTTTTAGACAAAAACGAAATGCAAGGGGGGAGGGGGGTTAACCTTTCAAATGGAATCTTTCATTAGATCTGTCTTCGTCCATGTTGCAATTTTCTCTCCACGTTATGTGGAATCAATGTGGTGTCTAAATAAACTATTTCTCATGTTGGAGTCTTGGGCTCCAATAATTCTAGTTATTTACAATGACAAGCATGCTCACCTTAGATGGACGCGAGTTAAAAAGAAGATTTGTTAAACACAAGTCAAAAAATGGAGGGTATGATGAAGCCCTTCACAAACTTAAAAATTGATATGACTCTACCACCATTGAAAATTGGAGATGGTACAACCATACGCCATTTAAAATTGCAGATGCTACAACCATACGCCATTTATAATGATGAAAATTGGAGATGCTAAGACTTATGACTAAATGGCGTATGATAAGACTTATGACCATACAACCAGATGCTACAACCATACGCCATTATCATGATAAATGGCTTATGACGTAAGATCTGCATTATCATTGCCATTATCATGATAAATGGCTTATGACGTAAGATCTGCATTATCATTATCAGCGTGTCCTACTCGTGTAGCCTTCGAGGGTGGCGTGATGTATTAGCCTTCGAGGGTGGTCGTGGTCGTGTTAATTTTAATACAAATGTTACGTGGTCGTGTTGATTTTAAGTTTTGTTTTAATTTTTAATATAATTTTTTAAAATGTCATGTCCGACTAGGTATTAGTCATAAGTCTTATCACCGGGTGGCTAGCATTGTCCTAACTGCATTGAAAGTGTACTTATTAGTCTCGGCCGGAAGGTCAAAGGCAGGGACTATAGCGATGAGTTCATCGCTGACTTTCAATTAGTTG
>CBVK0102946252.1:0-21492 GCA_900067695.1 Picea abies
CTTCCGATCTCACTTGAAAACCTGCTGATCTGGGTCCCACATACGGACCAAGTACTCCAGTAATCTGACTTGGGCCCTCATGCCCGGGATGCGAAAGTATTTTAAGAGCCCACAATCTCTCAATGCAGCTATGGTGGGAGGATGATTCTCGGCATTTCCATTATCCTCCTCATGTTCTCATTCTCGCCACTCAAGCACCATGTTTGTGGCTATTTATCTACACAAGGAACATAAAAGAAGGATTAGTTATTTTGTTCATGATCTAAATCTTTTTCATTGGCTAAATATTTAAAAAAAAATTGAGTTCTGTGCTGCTCGCAGGTGCCTTATTGACACAATGCGAACACCTCGCAGGTGACTCAAGGTCCACCTGCGAGAACGCATCATTCTCGTAGGTCCCGTATGGGCTGCCTGCGAGAATGCCTATGCGCATGTAGGGTTCAAAAAGCCACTTAAAAATGAAAAACTAACCAATGAAATCAAAATTTTAAAGCATGAAAATGTCAAGAATAAAGAGCTTACCGTAATGCTGCAGACGGCTCGTCAAATGATCTCTTGTAGCTCCCGAAAATCAATGCTGAATTCAGAGGGTAAAAAGGGGGTTTTTGGAACTCAATAGTGAAAATGTGAAATGATATGGTAAAAATGTGTATTTACTCATTTAATTTACCTTTTACTATGTCATTTTTGGGTTTTTATGTTTATCTATTGTTTAAACCTAATTACTAATATCAAGATGAGTATAATGACTTGCAGGTGTATTGACAATGATGATTATATAAAAGGGTATGGACATATTTTTCTTCGTAATGGTGTGTTTTTGATTGTTTTTCATGGTTTTTACATAAAACCTCGAGCATCGTTTTTGTCCATTCTTACGCTCGTAAATAAAAGAGAACGTGATCGAGCATAGTTTTATCACTTTTTCGGGCTTTTTATCACTTTTTCGGGCTCAACAAGGTTATACGAAAAAGGAACCCCCCTGGAGTCCTCTTTAAGCTCTTTTCAGACTCTCTAAACATGAAAAGATTGCCGAGCGACCTTGCTATCTTCACGCTCGCTAAAGTATTTGAAATATGCATCTGGTGAGCGATAATTTCTCTCTTTTTCGGTCTCGTCCAGACTATTTTACAAAAAAGGAACTGAGAGAGTTCTCTTTTAATTGTTTTTCCAAACTCTATAATCTTGAAAAACAAACAAACATTGACAGACCCGTGATGGGACCGAACCACTCCTTCTTAGGGTTCGTTAAACATACTCCGAGGGACTCGTCCGAAGGATGAGCTTATATCAACAAGCATATGTGATCCTCTTCAATCTTGTGTAAAAATAAAGAGGTACTTGCCAGAAATGGTGAGGGAAAATTTGGGAAAGGGATATGTTTCATCTTTGTATTGATTGGCAGTAAGTGTCGCTCTTGAACATGGCACCCCCTATTCATCATTTGAAACTAGTTTGGGAAATCCATTTGTCTCTCTTCTGATTGATTACAAGGTCATTATGTGTGTCGTATTTGAGTCAATGCTGCCAAATCATTGGTTGTGTCATTCATATGTTCAAGAGAAGTCCATTTGAAACCTATATTGAGTCGGCCATCTGTAGTTATCCATTCTCTCCATGTCGGCCTTCCCTATGTCCAGTCCAATTTGCAAAATGCTCTGTTTCACTTTCAAACTCTGTTACTCATTTCGTGTCATTGATGGGGGATACATCAAGGCCCTCCTGTGACAAGTTTTGTTCTGTCGACTTCAGCTCATTATCCAGAATCAAGACTTAGAAATTATTTAGTACCTTGGAGCTTGCATGCCTCAATGGCAAGTTTCCTCACTTTCGACAGTGGGTTTATATCATTGACCCCTGATTGAAAGATTCCATCGGATGTTCGACATCAACTCATTTATTTGCACTTGATGGATTGTACTATAGTACCTTGGGAGTCATTGACATCAATGATGATTTCCCTCGCACTTGTTAACGGTTACATCAATGACCGATAATCAAGTGGTTTCTACCATGTTCGACTTCAACACATGTAATCACATGGTTAGATTCGTACTTTGGGGGACGAGATTGAAGACCCTAGATAGTATCTTTGTAGTCCAAGTTGCGATGGAGTATGTATAATTGGTGACACATAGATCCACTGTGTATGTTTTGTGGCTATGTTGTCTTGATTTGAAATCTCTCACATAGATCCACAGTGTATTCAGGTGGCTATGCTATATTTTGACAGCATGGATCCACAGTGTATTATTGGTAGCCATGACCCATGTCTACAATGTCATCAGTCTGTGATCTGAGTATGGGAATGCCTACCTCAGAATTGATATATATGATACTCTGCAGATGCTTGATTGATTCACAGGTTTCCGATTAGATGTGCTCCTGGTTCTCAACACACACATGCAACTTACAAAGTCTATCGACTATCACTGGTTCCAATCTCAGACTTTGGGGGGCATTCTGTTACCCATGATTTTGGTCGTCATGATGATGTATTGATTATGGTGTACTTAGGCTCTTCATTAGAACTTTCTCCACAGAAAAGTTGCCTTCATCTCTTTTCAGAAATCACAGTTTTGAGGAAGGTTCGCAGGCTACCAATACATTTGCCTGCGAGAATGCATGATTCTCGCAGGCTGCTTTAAGCCAGGGTGCGAGAAGTTTTCACTGTGTCTAACTACTAGGGTGTGAACCCTTTCTAAAGAAGGGAAAATGATGAATTCTCTAAGATTCTAGAAGGGAATCTTCTAGAAGGATGAGATGGCATTCAAATGGTTATCTAAGTACTGGCTTTCTTGATATTTTGGGATCATTCCTATCCAAGTAACTAATTCATTGTCTCTTATATATTGAGGGGTTTCTCATGGAAGAGGTTAGCAAGCAAACAAGAAAGAATTTTATTGGAGAATTAGTGAAAGATTGTGTGAAGGACTGAAGCTACAACAGCTAGAGAACTCCAGCAAGGTTATCAAAAGTGGTTAATCTTCTTCATGCAAGTGAGCAAGTGTGTGTGTCAGAACCATGAGCCATTGAAAGGAGGTTTGCAACATCAAGGCTTAGGTTGTAATCTTTGCTTTCCATCAATATAATATAGTAATATGTCCCTTTCCCATAAAGTTAAGTCTACTTTATTGTATAACTCCTTGATCATATACATCGATTAACTGTTGAATATATTGAGTTGTTTTTACTTCAATTGGTTTGAGCTGTTTTGGTCTTGACGACACAAGAGCATGCTGTTTTGGTCTTGACGACACAAGAGCATTGGAGCGAAGCTGGAACAAAAATGATCTAAGGAAGCGATCATAAGGTATGTTCATGATTCTTGCCTCCTATTTCATTCAATAGTTAAAATCTAGGGAAAGAGTATTATTCTGTCTTGTTTTGTTCTAGATCCAGGTGGATCTAGGGAGATCGGTTTGTGTCCTCACTTACGGATTTATCCAATAACACCTCCACTCATGAATATGGTTAGAGACATGCACAGAGTTGGTTTGAAGAAGGGAGGTCAAGAGTTCAGTACCTATCTCATAGTGAATAGGCAGTTGAAAGTGTGTGAGGAAAGACATGGCAAGGGAATTGAAATCTTGAAAAGAAGCACGTGGTATTTCAATGCACCACTTGGCTACTGAACCGGTAAGCGTTCGCTGCAAAAGACACAAACGTATAGAATCATCCATGAGGGAGTTTGATGAACACCACAAATGGAAATTCATCACGTGGTTGTTTGGATCTTCACTAGGGTTTCTATCAAACTTCAGAATATTAGAAGGAAGCTTAGATGGAATGACTGGCCAAACCGGTGAATGAGAAATAGGATCATTAGTTAACTGCAAGTCTGGGAGATCTAGAGTCATAAGGAAAGGTAGTTGTCAGTTAATGTGAAAATGATACTGGTGTGGCATAGGAACACCAGTAGGACCATATTCTAGGTTAGGTGGATAGTTGTAACTAGTAGGTCCTGCTACATATGGTTGTTGTTAGTTAGGGTAAGAAGGACTCGACGCTGCATGAGAAACATGGGCATAACCCAGTGGGTTCTGAACATTATAGTCCAGGTGATTTATTCTCCCGTGAGGAAGATAAACATTTTGGCCTTGAAAATGGTAAGGAGTAGATCTCGGAGGCGGATACACATGAGGCCCATAAGAAGGATAAGACTGTGGTCCTGGAGAACTCCAGGTGGTGTTTTGGATACCGCCCAGACAAGATTGCCCGTAAGATGTTCTAGAAGGGACAAGATTGGATACTCCTCCTAGTGGGTTATTATACAAGTGCCCCCCAACGGGGGGTTGAGTAAAAGTGCCTCCTGAAGATACTCCCCAGGATTGTGAAGGGTTTCCAGCAAATGAGGGTTTCCCCCCTGCCAGTGGTGGATGTATGACCGAGGTTTGACTGGCAAAGGGAGGTTTCCCTCCAGGAGGAGCATGAACAGGGGGTTGTCCCCTGGGAGGGGCAGACCCACCATGGAAAGGTAGTCCTCCAGGAGGGAAAGTTATGTTGGATGGTGGTTTCCCTCCAACCGGTTTTGTTTGGCCAGCAGGGGTCTGCATTCTCAGGTGAGAAGATGTCCCAGCAGGATCGTGTGGAACATGTGACACTGTAGAGTAAAAACTCGTAGAAATAGAGGTAGAGATTGAAGTGATTTGGGGATGAGTAGAGGTGATGATTCCAACATTAGGATGGACTTGTGTTGGTGTAGTAGTAGGGTGAATAACCTGATTAACTGGGTGATTTGTGGTTTGACCGGATGGTCCTGGTTAACTAGGAGGGTCATGAGGAGGAAAGGGTTGTTGAATAGATTCAAAATTCTCATAGAGATCGCGTCCCAATGAAGTCCTCCATACAAAACAAGTAGGTGTGGGATTGGTTTCTACTGCGGTGCTAGGATGAACAAGAGTCCTATACTCATCACCAAAGAGTGGTTCTGTGGATCCCATATATGTTTCGGTAAAGATCCTCTCTGGTAATCATGGGACTTCTTCATCTATGACGTTCCCAAGGGAGTCTAAACGAACCAAAAGTGGTTTGAGAGGAGTTATCGACACAGGTGTGGTGGGATTTTCAATCGTGCCCAAAGTGTCTTATGGGTTATCTAACGGGGGAGCAATAACACTTCCGACGTCAGATGGATTTTCTACCTCTCTATGGTAGTTGTCTTCTGGAGGGTTAGAAGGTAAGGGTTGATAGCCTTCCAGAGGCAACCCTTGCATCCTACGTGATCGGTGAAGACATTTATCATCTACGGGCTCAATTGTGGAGAATAAAAGATCACACTAAAAATCTAAGGCCAACTAACAAAAAGGAACAACATGCGCTAAGAAATCTAGGAATTAACCAAGCAGACAAAACTTCTCTCGATGACCGTACTAGTTGGTGATGAAATCCAACGTCACATGATCAAGTCGAGAAGGGGCTAGGATATGGTGGAACAATTACAATGGTGACCTTCTTAACAGAATTACGCCTTAGTGCAAGCTTCCATGTAGTAATTGTGGATTTACCCTCCAAGGAGCCCGAGTGAGTTTGACCAATGTCTGTTTCAGGTACAGTGAGACTTCCCTTCACCATCACCTTGTGTAAGTACCTAAAGATTATGGAAACTAAGGATACCAATTCGCAGTGAGTCCCTGGGTGGGTACAGTCGATAGTCCGATCTAGAACATATGGGCAGGATAACAAGTCCGAAATCAAACCTAAAGGCTCCCACACATAATCGTGGGTATACCTCCAAGTGACCCCCAATATACGATCCGACCACTACAAACAGTTGAACCACGGAGGGATAATCTCTGTAACTCACCCAAATGCGACCTTGTGCGTAACCCCTGTGTGAGAGGGGGATCCTAGAAAAACAATACCACAATTGGATTTGACTCTCCCTAAATTAGGATGCTAATGTTTGTTTTGGAAACTTTGGAGAGTTATGCTCACAGCCTAATCCAAAGTACTAATCCTAGTCTACTGTTGGTGGAAGATCCTAAAAACAAAAATGTTCTAGATAATTTTTAATTAGAGTTCATTTTATAGTTGTTCTTTACTCAAAGGGTGCACGAAAGTGAAAATAATGGAATGATGACTTAATTCCAAAAAAGATGCATGAAAGATGATAAGAAGTCGTTTATTTTCAATGAAAACCTATTTAAGGGAAAGAGAAGGAGTCGTTTTCACTTTCAAACACTAATATGAAAAATCCTCTATCAATTGGTTCTCAATCGAATCCAATGCAACACTAAAACATTTTCAAAAATGCCTTCTAATATGAAAATCAAGCACTACAATGTATTTTTTTCATTTGTATGTGAGTGATAACTAATTCAATGCAAACTCAGACAAGCATGACCAGATGTCGCATACACAACACACACCCTCTTGTTGTGATTGAAGCAAGAAGCAAATAGAGAACAAGAATAACAATGCAAAAACCAAACAATTCACACAAACATGAGGTGTTCGAAGAACAATGACCTCAAAAAACCAAGTGAGAAGAGTCACAGACTTCATATGTCCTTCACTGGAGTTCCTGCTCAGTCGGATAGGAGAGGAAAAAAGCAGCAGATTGATTTCAAGCTCTCAACAACAAAAACTCAAAAATAATGAAGAAGGGCATAAAATATGAGCAAAAAGGTGTTTACTTCTCAGGATGAAGCATGTCAAAGGTCAAAGGAAGAATCATTGGATCACAAAGCAGCTCAGCAAGTGAAGAAACAAGGTTTGGACCTCCAAAAAATGCAATTTTTGAAGAGATTTTGGGCAAAAAGGGGATGGCGCTCTGATATAAAGGCCATCAAAGAATTATAAAGCACTATATAACACTTCTAGGGAGTGTTAGCACTCTGCTAACATGGGCAGGGGGGCGCCAGGCTAAAAAATCTCATAAAAATGTCCAAAAACTCAAAATTTTGATCAAATTTTGATAGGTAAGCTGAGTGTGATGGGGTAAAGAGTCAATCAACAAGTGAAATCAGATAAATGGGGTGAACAAGGTCTGAAAAAAACCAGAGGTCAAGACAAGGTCTATGAGGAAAAATCCAAACCAAAAGTTTTGATTCGAACTCCCCAGTGGAGTCGCCAAATTCTGTTGAAGGAAAATCTCCCTGCGGATAGGTAGATCTCCTCAAAGAGCTAGACTCTTAAATCTAAGACAGAAAGTGCTTATCATGGTTACTAACTTCCTTTTAGATCTAGGTGGACTAGTGTGTGAGAAGGAAGGAGAAAAGAATTACCTTTTACCGGTGTTTGTCCCTGCACGCTCTGAATTGAGCTCCAATCTTTCGCTCTTCGATAAGCCCTGTAGAAAAACAAAGTACAACCACTTTCTACTCTATCAAGATTAGTCTGAAATAGGCCTATCTACTAAAGAGACAAATTCATGTGAGATTGAACATGAATTAGAAAGAAACATGCCAAGAAAATTATATTAACGAAGACAAAACATTGCTTACAACCGTAGATGGATTGCAACAGTTTCGTCAAGTCCTCCTTGTCTAACCCTTGCTCAAAAGATCCACGATCCAAATGATGATATCTTTACTGATTTCTCCCTATGAGATCAGGTCTCTTGCCTCCAAAATATCTTTGTTCCAACACTACTTACAAGATCATAAGTTTGGTGTGATTCTCCTTTTCCAGTCCTCTTTCACCATTAGAAAGCTTTCTTATATAGCCCTGGAGAGGCTTTAACCACTTGAGATATCCTTGGGGAAGTTGATGATTTGCCTCCTTTAGTTGAGGATATGCCCTAAGATCATGGTTGGACTAGGGATTCAAATCCAACTACCTTCCAAGAATGAAAGGATCCTTCCCTCATTCATCTCAACAACTTAACTACTGCCTAAAATAGGTAGCGCTCCCTCAAAAGGGCCATCAGAGCACTGTAGCACTCCCTAGTAGGCTTTGGGGGGGCGAAAACACTCCTAAAGACACTAGTGCTCCCTCGAAAGGGCCAAAGGATATTTATAATGCTCCCAGACAATGTAAGCGGGAGCACCAGTGTGCCCAGAAGAGGTATAGGGGAGCGCTCTCCTCCAAAACTTAGTTTTTTGAGTGTTTTCAAATGGCAAAAGGTTCATGAGACCAGTTAACCTTTCCTCCTCTTCCAAATCAAGTGTTTGGAATGTACCAAGTATCCTCTTGATATCATTTACAGGCACGACATAGGCATCATAGCAGTATGCTTCCCTGACACTTGCGACACTTGTGAGCAAAATGTGACACTTGCGACCTTTGTAATGACGACACTTGCGACACTATCAAAGTGAGTATTTTTTATGTGTAACACTTGGCCTCTTGCCTTCCTTCGACCCCTTCGAAGGTTCAAATCCTTATGAGCTTTCCCATGACTTTGAGTCTTTCAGAAAACTCCTGCTCGCACTCGTTGCAAAAAACTTTCAAACACCTTCAAGTGTTGAACTCCCTTCGACTCTGCACACACCTGCAACAACAGTCTCTCAACAAGTCATTCAGGTCACGAAACTTGAAGCTCTATTCAGCCTACACACACCTTGCACGGCTCCTGTGCCTAACTGCACTTCTGTGGAAATGAGAAAAAAAGCTATCTAATCTGAGCTTTCAGAGACAAACCTCTGAACCCTTTGTCAACGCACGCCTTGCAAACAATTCAACTGCACTCCTTGCAGGAACTCTTGCTCAGATAGATAAACAATTGAAACTCATTTTCCTTACTCTCTCTCTCTCTCTCTCTCAGATTTCATACATTCAACAAGAGATCATTCATACATAGCATAAAATCAATTGCATGACAGAAAGAGTAAAACATTCATGAGCATAACATTCAAAGATGCATACACAAAGAATATTTGAACACCATGAGTCTGAATCAAAACCTTCTTGTATTAATTCAGAACCTCTGCACATGGAATTCTCACTACAACTCTCTTCTTCTTTTCTATGCTCTCAATTGGCATAATCTTTATGCATATGCTCTCCACACGCTAATGTTACAATACACAATGAGGGTGTCTATATCCCATTTCCCTCTTGCACTCTAAAACTGTCTAATCTACACATTCAATTCTACCTACTTGCATTAACTACCATAAATGACTTCTATCTACTAAGGATGAGAGAGGATCACTCAAGGTCCATTTACATTTTACAAGTTCTCTCCTTCTTAATTATCTCATTTAAGGTTGGCACATTAACTTCAAAATAATTTCAAAATTTGCGCTGGGTGCTTGTCTAGCTGTCTTTTGCCTCCGCGCTGGCTCGCTTGGGATGCTCCTGCATCATACTCCCTCGCTTGAAAATTTTCATAGGCTCCTGTCCATTAGCTCACACACTGTCTGTCCATGCCTCTAGATTTATGCTTCATTCTCCTAGTTGGCATCTTCAACTGGATGTCCCTTCTACTTGACTAGATACTCAATGTATTTCTTTCGCCTGGTTTCTTTGCTCACTCTTTTGTCCAGTATGCGCTCCATCTGCAGATTTTCTGCAACTGGCATCTATTTCATCCACTGGATCACTGGTTGTTCATTTTCTATCCCTGCTTCCTCAACTTTATATGGGTACAAATCTGAGATATTGAATATCGGAGAAATTCCGATCCCGTCGGGTAATTCAATCTTGTAAGCATTTTCCCCAAATTTCCTTAAGACCTTACATGGTCCGATTTTCTTCATCTTTAGTTTGTTATATGTTCCTCTCGGGAACCTTTCCTTTCTCAAATGTGCTAGAATAAAATCACCAACCTCAAACTGAAGTTGTCTTCTGTGCTGATCTACTCGGTGCTTATACTCCTGGCTCGAATTCTGCAATCGCTTCTTCACCTGGCTGTGAAGTTTCTTCATCGCCTCTGCGAACTCTTCTACACTAGAGCTCCTAGTCACAGTCTGTTCTGAATCTCTCAATTCAGAAATTCCTCTCAGATGCATGCCATAGACAATTTGAAATGGACTCTGCCCTGTGCTCCTATTAACTGAGTCGTTATAGGAAAATTCCACCTGAGGTAATATGTTGTCCCATCAGCTGTGGTGTTCTGTCACCAAGCTTTTCAGCAAGTCTCCCAGACTTCTGTTTACCACTTCTGTCTGTCCATCCGTCTGAGGATGATAAGATGAACTAAATGAAAAGTTAGTCCCCAACTTCTTCCATAACGTCCTCCAAAAGTGTCCTATGAACTTAGTGTCTCGATCCGAAACTATGCTCGTTGGTAAGTTGTGAAGTCGAATGACTTCTTTGAAAAATAGATTCACAATGTGAGTTGCGTCACTAGTTTTCTAACATGGAATGAAGTGGTCCATCTTGAAAAATATATCCACCACCACAAAGATTGAATCAGAACCTCTTTGTGTTCTTGGCAATCCCAACACAAAATCCCTGCTGATTGCATCCCACGACTTCTCTGGTATGGGAAATGGTTGATAAAAACCTGCATTATGTTTCCTCCCCTTCGAATGCTGGAAAATTTTGCATCTGTCCACGAATCTCTTGACGTCTGCTCGCATTTCCGGCCAAAAATATGACTCATTCAACTTTGCGACCATCTTGTCATGACCAAAGTGCTCGACCAATCCTCCATTATGTTTCTCCTTCAGGAAATTCTCCCTCATGGAGCATTTCGGAATACACAGTTGATTACCTTTAAACAATAATCCTTCCTGGATCATGTATTCTATCCATTGGATTCTATCTCTGAGAATTGGATTCTCAGTTTCTTCATACACCTCCTTAAAATCTGGATCATTTCTGTACATGTCCCTGAGATCATCAAAACCCAACGTTTTGACTCTGAACTCCTGCAATAGCAAACATTTCCTACTCAAAGCATCAACGACTTTGTTAGCAGTACCAGAAATATGTTTAATTACAAAAGTAAAATTCTTCATATATTCAACCCATTTAACATGTCTCTGATTCAACTTCTCCTATTGAGTCACAAACTGCAATGCATGATTGTCACTGTATAAGACAAACTCCTTCGGGATCAAATAATGCCTCCATTTCTTCAATGCCTGTATGATAGCATAGAACTCCTTGTCATAAGTGGAGTACTTCACTTTCTCTTCATTCAACTTCTCGCTGAAGTATGATATCGGTCTGTCTTCTTGACTCAAGACTACCCCTATTTCAAACCCACTTGCATCGCATTTCACTTGAAATGTCTTCTGGAAATCTGGCAACACCAAAACCGGTTGTTCCGTGATCTTCCTCTTCAACATATTAAAACGCTTTTCATCTTCTTCTGTCCAGTGAAAATATTTTTGTCTCTTCTTCACTGTGTCCATCATCGGTGCACTAATCCCACTAAAATTTCTGATGAAATTTTGGTAGAAACTAGCCAATCCGTGAAAACTTCTCACCTCAAATATATTCTTTGGTGATGGCCAATTCTTGATTACCTCTACCTTATTTGGATCCATCCTGAATTTATCTGCAGAAATAACAAAACCCAAATAGATGAGTTTTGTCTTCATGAATGAGGACTTCTTCATGTTTATCATCATCTTCTCCTGCTGTAACTTCTGCATCACTGTAGCCAAATGTTTCAGATGCTCTGCTACTGTTTTACTGAAAATCAATATGTCATCTAGATACACAATGAAAAATTTTCCAATAAACTCCCTCAAGACTTCGTTCATCAACCTCATGAAGGTACTTGACGCATTTGTTAAGACAAATGGCATAACAAGCCATTCATACAACCCTTCATTGGTTTTGAATGTTGTCTTCCATTCATCACCTTCTCTCATGCAGATTTGATGATAACCGCTTTTCAAATCAATCTTTGAAAAAAAAAATTCTCCACTTAAGCAATCCATCAGATCGTCCATCTTTGGTAATGGAAATCTGTACCTGATGGTTATCTTGTTGATCACCCTCGAGTCAGTACACATCCTCCAGCCTTCGTCTTTCTTCGGACTGAGTACTGTTGGAACAACACATGGACTCAAGCTTTCTCTGACCAAACCTTTGTCCAACAAATCCTGGACTTGTCTTTTGACCTCCTCATTCTTCTGCGGCGTGAATCTATACGTGGATTTGTTTGGAAAAATAGCTCCTGGTATGAGATCAATATGATGACTCACACTTCTGATCGATGGCAACGAAAAGGGTAGTTCATCCACTACTATGTCAACAAACTCTTCCAGTAGTTCCTGAACCTCTTCTGGTAAATCATCTACTCTTGTGCTGGTCAAAACAATCTTTGGTTTCCTAACCACAATGAATTGTGGTTCCTCTTTCTTCTTAACCTCTGTAAGAAGTTCCTTCCCACTCATGAGAAGTACAGTGTTGCTTACTTCCGGTTTCACCTCTTTATCTTTGATTGGAAGCAACATGTGAGTCCTCCCATTCTTCTCTAGGGTGTATGTGTTCATTCTCCCGTCATGAATCACATTTCTGTCATATTGCCACAGTCTACCCAATAATAGATGACAAACATCCATAGGAATAACATCACATAATATCTTATCATTATATCCTCCTATCTTGAATTCAACTAAACACTAGTTAGTAACGGTTACCTGATGTCCTTTTTGTAGCCACGAAACTCTGTACGGGCTTGGATGATCAATCGTCTCCAGCTCCAGCTTCTCTACCATCTCTGTAGAAACAAGATTATCTATGCTACCACTGTCCATGATGACCTTGCATACCCTGTCCTTGGTCTTGCAAGCAGTCCAGAAAAGTCTGTTTCTTTGGACTGAACTCTCCACCTCCTTCTCTGGTGTCAAAAGAGCTTTTCGCATCATCAATGATCTTCCGCCTTCAGCATCTTCTGCCTCAACATCCCGCCTCTGTGCTTTGGCGATGTGAGTCTCTCCTCCTTATTTCTTTTTATCTGGACACTCATAAGACTTGTGCCCAGTCTTTCCACATGTGAAGCATGTTATTACTCCACCTCTTCCTCTCCCTCTACCTATGGTACGAGGAAAAATATTATTATCATCATAATCTCCTCTTTGTTTGGTATGCTGCCCTCTTTGTTCATCATATTTCCCTCACTATGAGGTTCCACCTCTCTCAGTTCGAGTCTGAGGTTTCTTCCAGTCCTCCTTGGGCTTCTGGTTTTTATCCTGGGCAACTAATTTTCCTCTGGGATGACTTTTGCCTTGACCTCTTTGACCCTGCTTTCGGCTCATCTTCTCTTCAGCCTTTAGAGCCATCCGATAAGCATCTTCCACCGTTCGGATGGTTATCATGCTCATCTCATCCTAGATGTCGTATCTTAGGCCATTCATGTATCTGGAAACCTTTTCATCATTGCTTTCTCGATGACCTGCCCTGATGTTTAGCTTATAGAATTCTTCAGTGTATTCTTTCACTGTCATCAGCTTCTGTATCAAGTTATGCATCCTTCGAAACAGAGTAATTTGATAATCCCTGGGGATGAATTTTGCCTTCATCTTTACGATCATCCTGTCCCAGCTTTTGATCTTCTACTTGCCTTTGCAGCATCTGTCAACTTGTAGTTCATCCCACCACAACGCTGCATGTCCTTTTAACCTTGTGACATGATGTTTTACTTTCTTGTCCTCTTCGACATCTTCATAGTCAAAGTATGTGTCCAGAGCTCTAATCCAGTCTAGAAGCTCCTTTGCATCCAGATTTCCCTCATAAAATGGAATTTCCATTTTTTCTCTTGCACCCATTCTTGCAATAGCTCTAATCAAACGTTTGTTTGCAGCATCTTTGGCTGCAACTTCCTCTTCATGTTCTACTTCAATTTCACTTTCAGAATCACTAAGATCCCCAGCACTGACTGTACGCCTCTGTGCTGTCTCCATGTCTTCAAGTCTGGCTCGTAGATCACACATCTCTCTCTCCATGGCTGGATCAGTCATCTGCCTACCCCTTCTTTTCGGCATTTCCCTCTTCTTTGGTGGATCGAGTGTTTGCCTATTCCTTCTCCTTGGCGGCATGGTGAATTCTCCTTTTCCCCACTACAGAAAGCAAAGAGAACTTTTTGTGCTCTGATACCAAACCTGACGTCGCCCCTCCTCAACCCACGGTTCAGAAGGTCACGTACACAGGATCTTTCCCCTTACACTGGCCCGAAGAGCTCTCGGAAATGGCTCCTCAATTTCCCTTTCGGGAAATATGCACCCACAATCAACTTCAGGAAATTCCCCCTTATACTTCGGGAGATCGAACTTCACACTTCCACTAATCTGAGGGTCAAGCACCTTGTCTCTCGATCTCCAAAACCTGAAACAGTCAACACTTGACCCTTTCCCTTGCCAGTTTCGGATTTCTCCTTATCGCAATTTCGGGAGTTGTGATGTCAAGCAACTCATCCCTTCGACATCCAAAACCCGATTTACCGAACCTCCAATGTACTCGAAAGATTGACCTTTCAACGGTCCTTCCACTCCATCGAAACTTCGGACTTCGTGATCTCGTGATTCCTAATGTAAAGGTTTCAGGATTTCACCCCACAAAACCCCGAAATGGTCAATGGAATTGACCCCTGGTCGAGAGTGCATCACCTATCCACTCTGCTGTCTTCTTTGGCCCACATGATCCTCTCTTTCCTTCGGGACTTCACGTTTCTTGATTTCGCGAGTCCCGTTGCAAAGTTTATGGGACTTCAACCTATGAATTCCTGAAATAGAAATCCATGTGTAAATCCAATGCCCCTTGTCGGCTTGGATCTACGATGCTGCCTCTCCTGAGCTTGAACCTTTGGGAATACTCGTTGTAACTCCTCTTCTCCTCCATGAGATCTGACGGCTCACGGGACTTCGCGAATTCTCCATAGAGAATTTCGACCATCTGTCTCTTCCCTTGAAAACTTCTGCATGAACTAAACCAAGTATCTCTCTTTGTAGAAATTATCCTCCTACGGTCCAATGTCGCTACGCCTTCCTTCGAACTTTCAAGGTGCTTGGCCTCTTTCCTTCCTTCGACCCCTTCGAAGGTTCAAATCCTTCTGATCTTTGCACAAATTCGAGTCTTTCAGAAAACTCCTACTCACACTCCTTGCGAAAAAATTTCAAACACCTTCAAGTGTTGAAATCCTTTCGACTCTGCGCACACTTGCAGTAGCAGTCTCTCAACAAGTCATTCAGGTCACGAAACTTGAAGCTCTATTCAGCCTGTGCACACCTTGCATGGCTCCTGTGCCTAATGGCACTTCTGTGGAAATGAGAGCAAAAGCTATCTAATCTGAGCTTTCAGAGACAAGCCTCTGAATCCTTTGTCAACGCACTCCTTGTGGACAATTCAACTGCACTCCTTGCAGGAAATCTTTCTCAGATAGAGAAACAATTGAAAATCATTTTCCTTACTCTCTCTCTCTTAGATTTTAGACATTCAACAAGAAATCATTCATACATAGAAAAAAAGCAATTGCATGACAGAAAGAGTAAAACATTCATGAGCATAACATTCAAAGATGCATACACAGAGAATATTTGAACACCATGAGTCTGAATCAAAACCTTCTTGTATTAATTCAGAACCTCTGTACATGGAATTCTCACTACAACTCTCTGCTTCTTTTCTATTCTCTCAATTGGCATAATCTTCATGCATATGCTCTCCACACACTAATGTTACAATACACAATGAGGGTGTCTATATCTCGTTTCCCTCTTACGTTCTAAAACTGTCTAATCTACACATTCAATTCTACCTACTTGCATTAACTACCATAAATGCCTTCTATCTACTAAGGATGAGAGCGGATCGCTCAAGGTCCGTTTACATTTTACAAGTGCGCTCCTTCTTAATTATCTCATTTAAGGTTGGCGCATTAACTTCAAAATAATTTCAAAATTTGCGTTGGGCGCTTGTCCAGTTGTCCTTTTCCTCTGCGCTGGCTCACTTGGGATTCTCCTGCATCATAAATCTATTCTGTTTCCTTTGTATTCTAGGCAAGATATCGATACAAGATTCTTTTCTAAACCAGGCACATATAAAACATTTCTTAAGTGAACATAGTTACCTGTTTTCATTTTGATGGAGGCTTGTCCAAATCCTTCCATTGTGTAAGTGGTTTTTTCTCCAAGCTCTACCTTGTACAAGATCTTCTTCTCATTTAGATTTGAGTGTCTAGCTTGATCTCCCATCATGTGCCTAGAAGATCCACTATCGATTCTCCACATGTCATCTTCAATCGTTCCAGTAAGTGTTGAGTAGTGTAAAAGACTGATCATTTCACTCATGTCTTTGGTTGACTGGTAACTGGTCATGCCTTGATCCAAAACTTCAACTTGGTCATTTTTGTCTTCTGAGAGAGCCAAAAGGTGCGCTGAGTTAGGGTGCATCTGAATATCTTCTTTTTGAGCAAGATGCTCCATCACAAGGTTCCAGATCTGAGATTAGGGTTCTTGCAACTGCTTTTGCTAGTAACCTTAGCGACAGTGTCTTTGGAAGATGCTCTTGCTAGTAACCCTAGCAGCAGTTCCTCAACGAGCTCAATATCCTAGTGAATATGCTTCCTTCCAGCATTTAGATTGAATGAAGGAGGTGTGGGCCCATAACCTGTTAGAATATGAAGGATTGTGCTCGTTTTACCATTGTCAATACCTTGTCACCCAACCATAGGCCGAAGACACCCTCCAAGCACCTTGACCTTGACAGAGAAGAGAATCCTGGTAGACATCCAATAACCAAGAGAGGCTAATGCACCAAGCAAGAAGTAACTAAGCTGATCAGATAGTCCCACCCAAAATCTGGCATAATACCTTCCCCAAGATTTGCGCACAAGACTGCAACTACACTGTGCAGAACTAGCTCTCTGCAACTGCTAAGAAGTGTGTCAATTGAGAGACTGGTGCCCTGTATTTATAGTGGTTCTGGAAGATTTACTAGGGCCAAATTCTTCTTCTGGGTACTAATTAATCCATATTACTTATATTTATGCAGCCGACACCTTGTCTAGGGTTTCCTTCATATCTTTGCTTCCTTCCAGAACATTCTAATATTTTCTAAGGTCATAATAGAGGTTCATACCTCCTGAAACTACCATAATATCAACACCCCCTACTTGCTACATCGAAGAAGAAATTCCAGAAGCCATGACCACACAAGCGACAACGAGTGCAGGTGAATTCTCCTTAGGCACTAACGAAAGGAATGCTCATAGGGGATAGGATTGGTCACAGGACTTGGACGAGGCCTTGGGGCGGCAGGGAAGGAACGCGATAGATGAGGTAGAGGCAATCATACCAAGAGGTGCACTGCAAGAGGATGGCTGGGTGAGGGAGGGTGGCAAGGCACCTATGCCACATCCCCTATCCACCATGTAGGATACATGGCGTATCCAACCGCCATTCTTCCACCTGGAGAACCTGGAGTTGCTCTTCGAACTAAGGAGCCAGGTGGAGGACCAAATCCACCAGGACATACTAATAGCCAGCGCATCGAAATGCTATACAATGCTTACTCTAACATGCCACCAGGGAAGAGGTGCTCGATGTGTGCACAACCCTTCGTGCTGCTAGCTAGAGCAGGAAAGCAAGGAGAAGATGCTGACATGGACACCTCATTGACCACCAGGTAATTGTTACAGTTAAATGTTTCTGGTTAGAACTTTCATTTTGATTAGAGCTAGGGCTCTAGTACTATTAGGGTTTAATTCTACTATAATTCAAAGACTAAGGGTGCATTTCCAGACTGAGGGTTTCCATCTGTCTTGGTTTCCTACGGGCAGGACAGATGGAAGCCTATTTTTTGACATAGACAACATAGAAGGTCGGTTGTCCCATTTTTCGTTAACTTGACGGGACGATTGGAAGTCTAGGCATATCTATATGGTTTGAAAGTTAATGCAATAGGATCCAAAACCCCCCTTTTTTACTTAAAAGAAAAATATTATGGAGATGCTTAAATGCCAGCACAAATCAAGGCATTTCCCCAAGGAGATATGAAGTCTACACTATTTCAAGAATGAATCTAATAGTGCATACTTCATATCTCCTTCTGGCAGTGCCTTGATTTGTGCCAACATTTGGGCATCTCCATGAGATTGATTTTGTGCCATACAAACTTTAGGCTCTGGTTCTTCTTCTTCTTTATTCGTTTCTTCATAACTTGACGATTTTATCTGGAAAATGAAAAATGTTTAGGGAAAGTATGATGTGGACATTGATAAGTGTCATGATGATTTGAGCCACATCTATTGCAACGTATTGATATTATTTTCCTAGAATATGCGACCTTTTTCATTTCTTTTTGTTGTGATATCTTACCTTTATTTGTTTTTGGAGTGTTCTCCTTGTGGACATCTCTTAACCAAGTTTCTAGGTTGTCCACATAGCCAACAAGTTAAGTTGGCCTTACTTTTTTGTTTGAAATATTGTAATTTAATATCTTCTGGAGAGTAGTAACGAGACTTTGTGTATTTTTTATAATGACTTCTTTCTCTCTTATCCTTTTGGTAAGATCTCGCCTTGTTTTTTTCATACTTTTGGAATCTTTGTCTCATAGATTTGTTTTCCCTTTTCGTTTTTTTGAGTGGGTCATCTAGGGTCATTCCATATTTTTCATATCTACTATCTGGTATTTTTGATAGCTTTTGTATTGTCTTTGTAACTTTCATGTTTACACACAATCCTACTAGGGTAGAGGTAATGATCGTGTAAATTTCTCCCCAAGTATAAAGCTCATAGGGATGAACAAAAGGTTTTTTCACTTTCAAATATTCAACAAATTTGTTGGGGAGAGAAGCAAGATATACCTATTTCCAGAGCATATTTTTTATATCTTTGCCTTCATATATTCTTTGAGTCCATTCCCTATGGAAATCATCATAATTGGACATTATTTTTCATTTCATTCCCATCAATATTATAGCATGTTTATCAGAACATGCTATCATATTATTTTCTTCTTCCCCATATTCCTTAAAAACTATATCCCCATTTTCATCTTTAACTTGTTCTTTCTCCATTTTCTTCACCAAGGCAAGTGAAGACTCTATTTCCCACCATTTGGCCAAAGTTCCTATGAAACATTGTATAATAGACTTACAGGATTCTATTTCACTTTTCCCTTTCATACACATGACTCTATAGGAAACATGCATCCTATCAATGACTTGATGGATTTGGCATGTGGTCATACCATCTATGTTCCATTATGGTAAATTTTAATTTGTAAAGGTTTGTGCCTCAGGAAATTTGCCTTTTCCATATAGATCTGGAGCTGGAACCCTAGTCATATTCCAAGGGATTGGCTCTTTAGTGGGAAGAATATGAGATTGTGTAACTAGGAGATGAGTTGGGGATGTTTCTTTTTGTTCTGGGGGAAAATGAATAAGAAATCTTTTCTTCAATTCAATTTCTTCAAGAATGTAGATTGTTGTTGGGCATAGGCCTATTTTGAGAAGGAGGTCTATTTTGAGCGTAGGCCTATTTTTGAAGATCGGTTTTGGGGAAAGACCTATTTTTGGAAAGGAAGACCTAATTTTGGAGCACATGAAATAGATGGCAAGAAAGCATCATGCAGAAAATGAAGGAAAAGAAACATGCGGGAGGAAAAGCGACGTGGTGTGTAGGAAGACAATCCTAACCATTATAGGGTTAGGGTTTTGGACAAGATTGTAACAACTATAAGCCAATAAAATAGTATAAGTAAGGACCTAGGAGGTCTAGGAGGGAGATATATAGAGGAAGATATATATAAACAAATGATTCAGATACAGGAGGTCGGTTAATATCATACAAAGAGAGTTGATTATTATGGATTTTTTAGGTTGTTAATGATAATAAGTCTTGTAGAGAATCGATTAAGGTAGTATTTGAGGGTTAGACCATAGGATGAGGAGCTTGGTGTGATCTATTCAGCCTCACAGATGGTTCCTACTCTCAATATTGATTGTATTACTGAAGATGTAATGCGCGCAACACAAGATTTTGCAACAGATTAAATAAAAGAGTAGAGAAGCTAGATCTTTGTGGAAATATCCTTAGGAGGGGGTGAACCACAACAAACCTTGTGTTATGTGTGATTTTTAATGAATGTTTACTTATTTTGATCATTAGCCTATGAATGAATGGTTAATCTAGTTATATCAACATGCACACATAGGTTTAAAGATGAAAAAATCATAGAACTACTTGAATAATTAACAAGGATAATACATAAATAAGGAAAAACACAATCCCAGATCCCCACTCATTCCTAGACTGCAAACACCTGAGTATTGAAGTTACCCATAAAATCTATCTCATGTGAGACTACGTTGTGTACCCTGTGTGTAGTATTAACTTCTGGTGTACGAGGAGGGCCGATATTTTTTTAGGGTTTTGTTGGAAACCTGTTGAGGTCCAAACCTAGGTCAACCCAAGAAAAAATAAGAGAGAAACAACCAACATATGGTTATGTTTTCGGCTAGAACTTCACATGATTGAGTGGAAGGGATCCGTGGAAGAAACACATGGATAATGAAAGTATAGAAGGGAATGTTCAGGCCATGGAATCCAATGAAGAAAAATATTGAAAGATGGTTGAAAAAAAAGGAACTCGAGTTTGCACAAAAGGACAATAGAAACCATAAGTTAACACCGTGCAAATATCTCGACAAATGTGTGTTTAGCGATTTGGATGAGGTATTTTTCTATGATTTATTGAATTTGTTGCAGGAGTGGTTATTGAGGTTAAAGGACAACCACCCTACAAATCGAATGAGACAGTTGGAGTGGAATCATGTGGATATCACACAACTACAACAAGTTAATAAAAAATTTATATGCGTAGTATATTTCTGGTTATTAAGTATTGTTGCATGGTTTATCACTGAATTTGCAGTAGATACTGTTATCACCCCATAAATTATGGGAATCAACTTATGACTTGGATATTATGGATATTATCTGTATCTAGTGTTTTTATTGGAAAATTGATTTTCATTTTGCAAAAAGAAAAAGAAAAAGGAAAAAAGAAGAAAGGAAAAATAAAAGAAAAGAGGGCAAAAAGAGTTGAAACAAAGCCCCATGCAATAAGAGTGACTTGGTCATACCTTTCAAGCACGATCAAGTCCTTTTAATTTTTCAATGTTGATAGGCTAGTGAATGCATCTGATCAGACTATCTAATCCTGGTCAGATACCTCCTAGGTTAGAGCTAGTGAATACATCTGATCAGACCATCTAATCCTGGTCAGATAGCCCCTAGGGTAGAATTAGTGAATAAGTCTGACGAGACTGTCTAATCCTGTTCAGATATCCCTTAGGAAAAATAATGTCTTAACCCAACATTCTAACCTGGGTTATCTGTCTTGTGAAAGTAGGTTAGAATGTAGACTAATTGCTTTGCTTGCCTTTCCCAAATAAAATCCATTTAAAAATTCGCTATCTCAAGTATCCATTGCCTTAGGATAGTTGAAATAAGGTCCCCTTGGTGGTGTCTATGACAAATTTGGGAAAAAACCCATGAGAAAGCGCTAATCCTAAGTTTTTCCTTCACATGACATTTGCCGCTCCCGACCTATGCTTCGTTCACCTTTCAATGGTTCAGATCACAGCGCTTGGATCAACGGTTCATATAGCATTCTGGACCCCCCTGCCCATTCTGCCTT
>CBVK0102946282.1:0-26698 GCA_900067695.1 Picea abies
ATTTATAATTAAATATAACATTAAATTAATTTTAATGTATATAATTTTATTTTTGGAGAAAACTCTTATAAATATAAAATATAAATCTGAGTTATAATTATATTTTTATTATTTTTAAATTATATATATAGTACGGTTTAATGATATTTTTAGAAGTTTTGCCCAGCTTTAAATGTTATTAAAATTTTGTTTAGAATTTTACATTGATGAGAAAACTTTAACTTTATAGAATTTGATTCCAAAACATTAAAAAATACTAAAAGATTTAAATTACTCTTTAAATTGTCTTTTCTTAAAAGATAAAATAAAAGAAGCACCTTAATAGATAAAAACGATAAATCACATAGATATCTTATATTTTATAGTTCGGTATTGAATATATTAGAAATTTTATTTTATCATTCAAAACATTTATTTGATAAATAATAAATTCACTATTATATATATATATATTCACTTTTTTGATATTAAGGTAATTGAAAATGAAAAACAGTTTTAAAAATATTTGTTACAATATTACATTTTCTAATTTTTTATGTCATTAAAACTTCAATGATCTTCAAATATTTATTTTAATATTTTTCAAACATAAAAATAACATTTTAAAGAAATCCAAAATCTTAACAATACAAATTATATCTTATGTTTTTGGATTATTTTTTTATTTAATACTACTTATATTATCAAATGAAAAATGTGGATTATGCAAGGCTTTAAACAAAATAAAAAAAAATTAATTACCATTTATAATAAATAAATTAAATGTATATTATGATTTCAAATTTATTTTAAACTTGGATTTATAAGTATAAAGAGGGATTTAATTTGTAATATTTTTTTTTTTTTTTAATATTTTATTAGATGTCAAGTTTTATATGATAAGTGTAATTGTTTTTCATAGTGTAAACTTTATTTTTTATAAAATTTATTACTATTTTTAATCTAATAAACTTTGTTTTTTAATGTAGTTTTATCTAACATAACATAACACATGGATAATGTCTCAACATCTATACCAACATATTTCACATGATAAACTAAAGAGCATCTCCCCACTCTCCATGCAAAAACCTCATTAATAATCTAATCCTCACTACTCTAATGATGAAAAAACCTGATTGATGACCTAATCCTCTTCGTTTCTTCTTTGTTCAGAAAGATAATCAAAACTCAGTAGAAGTTTAGTCCACATTAACCAAGCTGCTTTTTAGAGATGCGCTAGACACAACTTGTCCACTTGATTGGTTTGCTGGTAGCCAGCGTTTACTTTTCTCCTGTTTTCATTTCCATCTGCCTCCTCGTTATGTAGACCATAAGACCTATCGAGACCTATTTTCCACTGACCTATAAAGGGTTGCAAGCCCCGGGTAACTGTCCGTAACGTAAGCGTTCAGAAAGGGATGCATGGATGCATGGATGCAGTACAGATTTTAGGGAAGAAACGCCTCCAACTAAAATGAAATGGGAACTCAGTGGGCCAAATCACGGTAGTACTCATATATTCAATTACCTCTTCCTTTGGTTTTCGCTTGAATCAGATACCTGAGATTGATCACTCAATATCTATCTTCAATTGAAACGAGAGTTAAAAGTGAGTTAACAATCACCATGGATTTTCAAATTTCTCTCTTAACTTCTTCGCAAAACAGACATTGTTAGTTTGCAATGGTAAACGATCGATGGCTTACAAAAATACAGGAAATATCTTCTTTTAATAGTGTTTACTTTCCATATTTATTCCACGTCTATCAATCTGATTCCACTATCTAATATGAAAGATATGGTCATTTTCATATTTAGATGCGACGTGTCCATTTCTATGATATGTAATCTGTTTTTCTATAATACGATGTCAACAATTTTCGAAAACGATCTCATTTACATTCCTTCCTATGTATTTAGTGATTTGGAGGGATATAATCATATACTAGCACAGCAGTAAACTTGTGGTTGGTGAATCCAGAAAGGTTTTGGTTAGTAAAATTCTCAACTCAGTAAAAAATGCTAGTCAGGAACAGAGAATATGAAAGGATTGGAATTAAGTTTGTTAATCATTTGAACTTGGTAATTAGATGGTTACACAGTGATTTTTCAATCATATTAAGTAAAAGTAAACAGGTTAGCTAATTTCCTAAAAAATGCAAGAAAGTTATGAACATGAGATTTCATTCATTGATATAGTTAAAAGATGATTAAATGTGCCCATTTCCAATAAATATACCGTAATTATAAATGATCGAAAAAAGAAAAAGAATAACTTGGATTAACTCATACTCAACATTTCCAACTGTTTAAATGTTCTATTAATTATATTTATATATAATTAAAATTGATTACATAAATATATAAAAAAAATTAATGTATATGAAAAAAAAAATGCTTATCTTAAAATATTTAGACAATTCCCAATCTTAATTCTCTAGATCTTCTCATAAAATAAAATAGTCAGATTCTTATTATTTTGATAATCTTATATTTTTATAACTGACTTGACCAATCAGATTATGAAGAAATATAGTGTTCAAGAGAAGAGCATGTTAATGTTATAGGTAGGATTTGAATTTATTTGGAGATAACTTTTTTTCTTCTCTAGAATTTGAGAGACATTTTATTTGAAAGATATGGTGTTGTCCTTTTATCTAGTTGTTGGAATATGCAACTCCCACTTGTTTTTGGTGTGATCATATTTGTACTTATTATTATTATTGGTTATGATTAGGTATATTTGGTATCTACATGAGTATGTTCTTCGTCTTTAGGAAGTGGTTGGAACTAATTAGATTTGAGAGATTTTCTCCAACTAGATGTTTCCTAGATTAGTGTGAGGTTGAGATATTTTCTCCACCAAGTAGATTGTGAGATCAAGGTAGTTTGTCTATCTTGAGATAAAAACTTGTGTATTTATATGTAGTCTACTTCATAGTTTAATAGCGCTCTCAAACAGAGTTTTGGTTAAAGCAAAGCATTTTTTTTATTTTACTTCAGTTTTTTATTATTGATTTTTAATAATAGGGGAAGAACACAATTTAAATCTTTAAATGAATGAAGTAAGAAAATATGGGAGAGTAGCTATGATTACACACACAAAAATCTATTGAAAATTGAATATTTACAATAGGTTGACTTAATTATATAGAGTTCACATGTTGTTATTAGATCCAACTTGTTCTCAATATAGAAGGAGAGGTTGATTGAATATCTCAGCCACAAACAAAAATAGGACCAATAAACCAAATCTCTAAAATCCAGCTAACTAACAACCTCCTAAATAATAGAATCAAACTACTCATGTAGAGATTGACTCTATCTTTCAATAACTAAATACATTATGAAATATATTCTCCTCAAAGATTATTAATACACATAGGAGTTACATATTCTAACATACCCCCTTAAACACTACATGTCCTAATCTTCTTCTACTGACGTTTTCCTTAACACCTTCTCTTTTCTTCACCACATGCTCCACTATGAATTGAAGAACCTCATAATCACCAAAGTCTATCTTGGGTCCATCATGACACTTTCATCTCATACCTAGATCATACAAATATCCCCAAACTCTCAATGCCCATATAAAGAAAAACCATTCACAAGAATACATGGGTCATCATCAATATTTGAAAATTTTAGTTTTGATTATTTATGTTGAGGGAATTTTGAGAAAAAAGACTTATGATAAAATTTTCTCATCATAAACATTGATGCTGATGAATGATTTTTGTAAATATTATTTTAAAATTATTTTATTTAAACTAGAGACAAATTGTTTAGAAAATCGAGTTACAAAAAGAGTAAATCTTTATTTTATGGCATAGTGAAAAGGGATAAAAACCATCAGATTAAATTGTGTCCATGGGGAAAAGTTTAAACCTGCACCCAAAGATGTGGGATGTGAGACAACCTGTTATCACAAAGTTAGGCCAAGAAGATTCCCTAGGGTTAGGGATGAGGCTAACCTGGAAAAATACCTAGGCAATATATTATTCTCATTGATGAGACAATGAAAGACAAGTATATATGAGACATGATGTTGTTGAGTACTTGTGAGGAGGATTTTCATTTGATTTTTTTGAGAAATAATCAAGATATAATTTCCCTAGAGAAGGTTATTCAAATTTGCAGTCCCCATGGAATAAATATTTAGGCTTGGGGGTGATAGGAGCAAGTGATAGTGGTTGTTTCTAGTCTATGGCGGGGATGAACTAGTTCTCTAATCAGTTAGTTTTTGGTATTGAAGTGAGATCATATATGTCTCTTATTTCTTTGTTATATTTATATCATTCTAAATTATTTCTAGAGAAGTGATCTCTTATTATTTGTAACATTCTTCTCTTGCGAGCACATGTTGTTGACTTATTCATTGACGACACTTGCATGCAAGTGATCCAGATATATTACATGGTTGTATTTTTCGATTATGGATTTTTATGATGATGTTGATGGTTGTGATTTATTGTTATTTGATATATATGTATTGACAAATGCTATTGACAAGTTGTTCCCTGAGTCTGCAGGACAATTGACAGATTGTGGATGCCGATGGAACCAATGGACCTCCTTGGACTCTAGATTGAGTCAGGGAGTGGATTGTGCTTTTTTTTAGTATTTCATTTTATGCATATGTGCCAGATGATTGATTAGTATGATTATGTATATCGATCAATGACATTGTTTTGTTAATGAATGCAGGATGATGAATTCTTGTTAATATGACTCACATAAGGAGTAAAGGGGCCATGCAAATAAAATAAATATTGAGGGAGAGGTGTGGCAATGTCCCTGTCATAGCCTATTAGCACTCCTAACATGGCTCAAATTGTAGGTTAACAATTACCTAGTTCGAGAGGTCAACGATGTCGTGAGGGCTGACTGAGACAATCATTCACGAAGATTCTAAGGGGCACCCAATAAGGAGGAGTCCTTATTCCTTGGAATCTTTTAGTCTCTCACAAGGTCGCTCGAATGGAGTGCTGACTCCAAGGGTTGGAAAACTACCAAAACCAATCAAAGGCGAGTGACACCCTTGCAGCACAAAGTGCATCTTGAAGGGAACATAAATAAAACTTGAGTCAACGAATCTAGGTGGCCTAGAAAACCTTGAAAGAATAATTGTAAACCTTGTGAGATATGAATAATTAATGACTAATTTATTAATTATAAATCCCAATAAGAGTCTAAGACTATTCAAAAAAATTAAGCCTAAATATAAGTTTTTGTAAGGAGGATAAACTAAAATATTAACTAAATTAAAAATAGGAATGAGGTAAATCAATTTAAGAAATTAAGAAAAATGAAATAAATCTAAAGAATTAATATAATATACATGTGTGCAAGAAAATACCAAATTGGAATTTAAGATAAGAAAGGAATAAAGCATGAGAGAATATGTGTACGAATAGAATGATATCTAGAGTCTAGCTACCACTAGTCTAACTAGAAGAAGACTCATATTTTAACTCTAACTCAAATTTAGTAAGGCCTAGGTCATTAAATAAGAATATGTGGAATAAAGAGACAGCTAGGAGAAATTTAAGGAGTGCATTTAGGAAAGGTGTGGGAAATTGACTTTAAACTTAAATAAAATATGTAATTTCTTGAGCAACTTGGGGAGAGGGTGACAAGTGTAAGGGGGGGAAATCCTATTTTATTAAATTAGAAATCAAATTGATTGTGCATGTGGGGAAGTGTCAGTAAGGAAATTTCTATAAAGAAAATGGCAAATATGGGAAAGGGATCACACTAGTTATTGGTAAGGTTATGCTTCCAAATTATCTTTGACTGGTTTTACTTGTGAGAGTTGGGAGACCAAGCTTGAGATAGAGTGGTGGATTTACATTGCGAGGCAAGATTGGAGCTAGAGTAATTTTGGTTTTGCGTGCGTGGTCACTTTGCAGCTCAGGAGGATAAGGGGGAAGAAGAGTACCCCTAGCGTTGGCTGGGAGGTATCAGTGAAGTCTCGATGATTAGCGAGCGGAGGAAGGAAGGAGTGCCATTGTTGAAGAACATCTTCGATTTCATCACTATCGGTTACATTATTCTTATTTGTGAATTCAAATTGTATTAAGATTTAATTTGAATAATAACATTTTATAATTTCTCCATAAACTATGATTGTAATTCTAAAATCAAATTCTAAATCTTTTTATAGTTTTGGCAGATCAAGAAATTGAATTTTGGTCATTGTTGTCCTTCAAATTTTCTAGAAATGATTAATGGCTGCTAGAATTTATATATATATTCTGAATCCAAATTTTATTGGTGGTTGTGAATAGGATGGACATCATAATTTTAACTTCAATTATTTGTTTTTGTTGTGATTGAATGCATGTTGTATATCTTCATGTATGCTTTAATATTCTTGCACTTTTCTTAAAAATGGCATTCAATTGTTTCTTTTCTCTCTCTCTCTCTCTCTCTCTCTCTCTCTCTCTCTCTCTTCTCTCTCTCTCTCTCTCTCTCTCTCTCTCTTTCTTATGAAAGAAAATGAAATCTTATATTACAAGGGAATCAACAATCATAGTAGAAACTCTACATTACTTCCCCTTCCAAGCTAGGCTGGAAGGGCAAGCAATTTTGATGACACTCCAATATTTGGGGCTATGATATCCTCCCCAAGTAGAAATCACTTGGTACAAATCTAAGTTGCTTGGTCATCTAAAAACTAATTCCAATCCATTTTACAAAAATTCTTTTTAAATCCTTGGAAAGGCAACTTACATCTTATGGACCATAGAAATGAGATAACAAAAATCCAAATCACAAACCAAAATCATCTTGGGTCGCTAAAGATTGCATCTCTCCAATGGATGGGCCTTTCAAAGAGAGCATGGTACTTTTGACCAGTCTATTTCTAAAGTTGTCTGGAAAATTCACAATCCCAGAAAATGTGTCAGATTCCTGTTGGAAACCAACTTATCATATCGCTTCATTGATTTTTGAAATGCAAAAATTGAAAAGGAAAATTTTATCCGCTACCTAATTTTTATTTATGATGATTTTGATTGTTGTTTTTGAGTGATTACTTGGTTGATCAGTTGCTTTAAGTTTTTTTTTTATTGATAGCTGACTCGTTTACCCATTTCAATTTCATGACTCACAAACATGAAATTGAAATCCTTTTATAAACTCATTTAATGAACTCTAAAGGTTTTTCTCCTTCTAAAACCAAATGAGCCTTTCAAACACCTAAAATCACAAAACATGTAAGCTTGGTGAATATGTGATTATGTAAAAAATTTATAGCATAAGGATAGAACAAAATCATGGTTGATTTATTTTATGATTAAATCAATTTTGAAGGTATTGATTATTTTCTTACCCTTCGCGATTTTGGTTCAGAGACTATGTCTTTACCATATGATCGAAGTGTTGCTTTAAACTATTATGACAGTGTCTTATAAACATATTACTCAGCTAGTGACCATGCTATGAAACCATTACCTCTATGTCCTATCCATCAATTATCACATTCATTTCATCGTTTGGATGGTCCTTCACAACGAGAGAGTAGATTTTTAGGAGGCGAAGTGTTTTTTCATTTTTTCATCCTCTGGTTCTGGGTGTTTAATCAACGTTTAAGGTGGAATTCATGGTGGCATCCTCCCGAGCCCTTATTTTTTCGGCCACCTTTATCCATGCAAACTCTACCATTTCTTTTAGGTTGGCTGGAGCACATACCTCTCCATTTTGCATCGTTTGGTATATCATTCACAAGCTAATGGATCCTATGGTTAGGGTGGATTTGAATGGATCACATGATTTTATTTCTCATGATGACATTGTAGATGACCTCGTTCTTTTCGATTGGGTTAAATTTATCCAATATTTTGAGGGTTTTAACCTGGAATTTGCACAGGCCTTTGCCAAGACGTTTGACGGTGAAAAAAAGAAAGTAGGTGACTTGCAGTTGCAAGTAAATGAAGAATCCATAGAAGATGCCACTCGCACAAATGGGACCTGTGAGGGACATTATTGACTGGGGTTTTTGTTTCATGTACAACTATTGATGGTCCTTTTGGGTTTAAAGTTAAACTTTTCTTTTTATTTTCTTAAGAGTCTCTAGAAAATGTCCAGGTTTTTCCAAAGAAAAAACCCTAAATCGGAGTCCAGTTTATTCCACCATGGTCTAATTCGGGTTCTAGTTAATGCTCAATTGTTAAAGATGGGAGATAATTGGTAGATTTTTCTTGCTAGGAATAGTTTTGTTCCATTTCCATATGAACATGTTCTTGTTTTACCTCTGTGTGTTGATGAAACTGTCAGTCCAATTATATCATCCCGCTCTCTGCAAATTTTTTGAGTTGAGAAACAAGTCTCCAAAGACCCTATCTTACCTTCCGATACCTTGATTTATTTTCCTCTGATGGTCGAGTTCTCCTCCAAAAAACGTGGTTTCGTTCCTAAGAAATCCTTGGAAGAAATTTTGACCGTTTTAAGAGATAATTCATCGGTCTCCCCTGATCCTGTATAGACCACGGTTAGTAAGGATAAAAATAAAATCAAAAGATGGGGCAAGAAAGTCACACAGAATGTTAATGACTTAGAATTTAGAAGTAAAATGAGTGGTATACTTCTGTCAAGGATGACCAGGAACTGATATCAGAACCGTGATAAACCCATCACTATAGTTGTCATCGAAGATATGATTTATGTCGATGTCAATGATGCTAGATCTGATGCAACTAAACTGGATTCGCCCCAATACGATTTTGTTTCAAACCTTCCTCCATTTTTAAGAGAACAAGATGGGTTTCTAAGAATCCAGTATGATTTAAAAAAGGCAATGGCGCAAGATAATTCGTTGAACTTAGATAAAATGTGGCCCCTACTAAGATTGGAACAAGTCTAATGTGAAGAATGTTTCACTTAGATCCAGAGGTATTATCAAGATATCCCTTATTTACAGGCTCAACTTAATCACGTTATGGCTCAAATCATGGTATTGGAAAGAGAAAACGTGGATCTAAGAGCCAGTGTTTAACAAAATTCCCCCAGAGCTAGCAAACGATTCAAGAGATCAGGAGATATCATTATCAAAAAATCATCCAACTTCAACGCTATTATGAATTCAAAATTATCTGATACCTTTTTTTCAAATGTTTAATGGGTAAATTTATTTCTTGAAATTAACGTTTTGATTTTTTATTATAACATAATTTGTTTTAATTTGTTAGACTAGCTACAAAATCATAGATTCAGTAGCTTGTCTATAATTACTTATCAATTTTTTTTTTCTAAATTAAGTTTGGTTCTTTCTTCTTAGGGTTGAAGAGGAACGAGTTACAAATGGTTGATTGAACAAGTGAATCATTGGATATTCTCCAAATTTGCAAGTTTTTCTCTAAAAACAACTTCAATAATATTTTAATTATGTAACTATTTTTGAATGGTTGTTATAACAGACCTATATTTTGGTTATTTCTTTTTTTGAAAAAAACTTTATTAAGGATGGATCTGTCTCTATCTTAGAAGACATGCGAAATAGATCATGAACTTATTTTAAATACTGGTACTTTCCCAGATACTGGGGCATTATTTTTGGGACCTGAAGATGGACTTATCTCTTTCAGAATGATATGAAATACAATGTGCTTTTGGATTTAGTCTTGATGTAAAATTTATGATGTGATTTTATTGCTTTCATATATTTATGAGCAAGGAAATGTACATGTTATGAATTATCTTTAGTCTGTTCAACACTTATGCTTTCATGTTGTGCTTATCTCCTATATGGTCCATCATTTATGGTTATCATAATCTTCGTGGCTAATTAAATGTCTGTACATTTTTAGTTTATGTAGAGTGTTGGAATTTGATTATATCATTTGCAAGAGGTTGGAGCTGATTCCAGCTCCAGATTTTGAATCAGATAAAGTCACATGACAAAAAAATGTTGTCTTTTTGTTTCTTATATGTTACTTTCAAAATATTAAATTCTTTGAGTTATTTCAGGAAATATCATTCTTTGCCTCTTGCCATAGATTTCCTCTTGGCAATAGTTTAAGTGGATATAAAATTACATAGAAAGAAAAATAGCTTGGTGCTTTTTCTTTATCAGCATCAGGTTAGTTACTTTTCCTTTTAGTTAATTTATTTATTTTATGAATGAATAACGATTAAATCCTTCAAACTTTAAATGCTTTAATAATTACAGTTATATCATTTTGGAATCTTATTCATTCACTTTGTTGTTTGAGACTTATAGAAATAGAATCATTTCCTTATTCTTATATCTTATTCAAACTTTATTTCAATCAACAAAATTTCAATTTCACAAAGCTTTATTCAAACCTTGTATTTGTACATACATATTGTATATATAATAAGACAAAATGATAGGTATATATTAACAAATAGGATTTTCAATTAATGTACGTAGTGAGATTGTATAGATAGATAGTTTGTACCCCTCTTAGTCTATTTTTTTTTTTTTTATTGTCTAACAGAGCCATAAAACCCGTAAGGGTAGGTTATTTTAAACGACTTGGGTTAACTAGACAACCTCGTACCAAATCTTCCCTTCTTGTTGACAGTGTGTCATAAATGCCTGTCAACAAACAACGCTAGAAGGAGGGCCTAGAAGTCATTAATGGCGTGAGGAGGTAGTAGGACTCCCACAAATAATCGTTCTCTTGTCGTGACGTGTAGTCTCTCAGACGCTACTGTTATAACTAATCCAAACACTACGTCAGAAGGTACACCTGACATTCTTGTTGAGCCTGTGACACTGAATCCTCAAGGGATTGATGTACACGAAATTATCCGTAATTCTCGCCAAGAAATTATCCGTAATTCTCTCCAATAAATTTTGATAACTCAAGGTGCATTATCCTGACATAGACAATCTGGTGGACAGTTGAATCAACCCCTTGTTTTTAGGCTTAGAAACATTGAACAAGAGGACGTTGTGTGCAGTCTATTCCCTTACACCTTTGAAGGAAATTCCTCCACATGGTATTTTGCACAACAACCCCAAACTATTGCTTCCTAGGACAAGTTTGAGACCTTTTTCTTAGAAAATTTTAGGGATGACAAATCTCCAGAAGTTTTAGTAATGTAATTGTCCAACATGAAAATGAACCCCAAAGAGAAATTAAAGGATTTCAATCAGATATTTCTTATGCTTAAAAATAAAATCCCTACAGAACATATTCTTGCTCAAAACTTGATTATTGCATACTATACTGAAGTCCTACATCATAATATAGCTATATGGGTTAAAAGGTCTAAGAAAAACATGTTGATAGAAGCTTTTGAGGAGGAAGTCCTCATTTAAAAGGATATTCTTAGTTTAAAGGATAATGTAAATGTGGAAGTTGAATCAACTTCCTCTTCTAAAAAGAAGATAGAAATCCTTACTAGACCTTCCCGAGATAAAAAAGAACAACAAAATTTAGACTTGGAGGGTTTACAAAAAGTCTTTAATAAGTTATCTAATCAATTCATAGAATTGAAAAGATATTTTGAAGAAGCATCTTCAAGTAAAGGGAATTTTATACCACCTTTTAGGAAACCTCTTCCTCCAAACAAACCAAATCTGATTACAGAAGGTCTGAATTTTGAAGGGTTATAGTATGCTTTAGAAGAAATATTAGATGGAAATGTTAGTTTTGTTTTTGTCCCTCCTTAAACCCAAAACAATGCAGGTGAAGAATAAACACCTGATGCGGAGGAATCATCTCCCCCCAGTTTTCATAAATCTTTCCGACAATATTTTCAAGCTAATTTTGAAACTGTCCATAAAAACCAACACTTGTACAACACTCGAAGTAAGGTGAAAAAAACATCTTCACTTGAGACAACTATGCATATGGTGACAAGACAGCCAAAACAAATTGAAACTACACGAAATCCAGCTTCCCTATATTTGTAATATGATTTTGTTGAAGATATTAAATAACTAAGGGAAAATATATCGATTTTTGAACTACTCAAACTCCCTCTCTTCTTACAGAAAATGTTGTGAAGTATAGCTACTAATAATAAAAAGAATGATCCTTTGAAGAAAAAATCAACAAGAAATGGCATAAACAAAATGAAAGATGTCGTGAGAAAAATACCACCTAAAGATCATAATAAAAATGACACATCAGATAAAACTATAGGGAATTTGGATAAAATAACTTCAGATACAACAATAAAAAATCAACACATTTCTACTCCCACACGACGAAAAAATGTACCACCATTCTTGTTAACTTTCAAAATATTCAACAGAAATGTGCATAATTATATGGTTGATTCTAGGGCCTCATTGAATGTAATGCCTTTGTATGTTTTTCAAAAGATTAATCTTGAAGTCAAATCTTTTGATTTGAAAATTATTTAGTTAGACAGAACTAATGTCAGTTGTTGGTGAACTTAAAGATTTATTGATTAGATTTTTATCTAACCCAAAAGTGTACCAGGTAATTGACATAGTAGTCATTTATATTCCATAATTTTATGGCTTGTTCTTGAGAAAATATTGGTCTAAACAATTGCACAGTTATTTTTCTACAGATTGGTCTCATCTGTGGTTACCAGAAACCGACTAGCCTAACAATATCAAAATTAATAGGGAACGTTATCTGAAGTATATTGTTATATATCTAAATGATTAAAATGAACCTTTTACCACTGGTGTAGACGCAATTGAAGCTCAAGGTATGAACACTTTCTTTGGGAATTTTGTGACTGAAATATCCACTATTACAAACCCAAATCAATAATCTGAAGTATCATCCCATACTCAGGAAACAATTTTGAAATATGATGCAAAAATTATTGATGATGATGAAATATGGTCTTTATACTTTGACAATTCTAAATCTCGTGAAGGACTCAATGCTGATTGTGTTTTGATTGCCCCCAAAGGTAATAATACATTCATTTCCTGTCGATTAGAATTTGAGTGTACTAACAACACAATAGAATATGAAGCACTCATGTAGGGACTAAAGAAGGCACTGGATCTTAAGGTGAAAATCTTGATGGTATTTGGTGATCCTAAAATTATAGTTAAACATGTAAAAAATGTTTTTCATTGTTTATCACCTCATCTCAAAAACTAAAAAACCGAGGTATGGAACTTAATCCATAAATTTATCTCTTTTAACATAAGTTCTATTCCTAGGTCTAGTAATTCCAAAGAAGATTTATTGGCCAATGTTGCATCAAAGTTGTTACTTGTTGAAGGATTTTCTCCTAATTCTTTTTATGTTGAGTTGATGTTTAGACCATCAATCCCTGACAATATTACCAATTGACGAGTGTTTGACTATGACAAACAAATTATATTTATTTTTTTCACATGCATGACACTTTCCAAGATGTTGTAATTGATGAAAGTACTCAGAAATAAAATATTCATGATTTTTAGGTAATATTTTATTCTCGTTCTGTTGGAACATCATCTAATCAGGTAAATTCCATCCCTAAGTATGTCATTAGATTAGAAAAGTTTTATGATTTACATGACAAGTTTAGAGGAGTGGTTAATTGAAAAACAAATAGTTCCTCGTTACTTAATGAGACTATAAAATTAGGAACACAAGATAATCCTGAAAATATTAATTTGGGCAAAGGGTGTTCTCAACAAGAAACATATGCATTCATAAAATTGTTTAAAGAATTGAAAGATGTATTTTCTTGGGCATACAATGATCTCAAAACCTTTGATCCAAACATAATACAACATGCAATCCTATGAAGCCCCAAACCCAACCATTTCAGCAAAAGCTTAGGAAAATGCATCCTAAATTAGAGCCCACAGTAAAAAAAGAAGATAAATAAATTATTAGCCACCAAGATCATTTTTTCGGTTCGACATACCCAATGGTTATCAAACTTGGTCCCAGTAAGAAAGAAGAATGGTGAAATTGGATTCTGTGTCAATTTTCATAACTTAAACCAAGCCTCTGATAAAGACAATTATCCTGTACCTCCAATGGAACAAATTTTGCGAAAGATATGTGGTTCTGAAAGACTATATTTATTAGATGGTTTCTTAGGGTACAACTAGGTCCTTATGTCTCCATCAGATCAGTTAAAAACCACATTATGCACCCCTTGGGGAAACTATGCCTATCGAAAAATTCCTTTCGGATTGATTAATGTCAAAGCTACTTTCTAGAGGGAAATGGATATTTATTTTCATGGCCTTATCAACCAGTGATTTATTGTCTACCTAGATGATGTCATTGTCTTTTCAAAGGATAAAAAAGATCACTTGTCACATCTTAGGGTTGTACTTGAATGTTGTCATAAGTTTGGTATTTCACTAAATCCTAAGAAATCACTTTTTGTGGTGGAGCAAGGAAGAATACTTGGATTTATAGTTTCAAAGGGTGGAATGATAATACACCCTGAACGAACTCAATCTATTTCCAACCTTCCTCCACCATACTTGAAAAAAGGCAATGCAATCTTTTCTGGGTAAAATAAATTCCATTAGACGCTTTGTTCCAAGTTTTTTTGAGATGGTTAGGCCTATGCAAAACCTAATTAAAAAGGATGTTCCTTTTAAATGGGGACCACAAGAAAACCTAGATTTTAATTCCATTAGAAAATCCATAACCAAATCTCCCTCCTTGATGAGTCTTGATTTATCCAAAGACTTCATGCTTTACACTTTTGCATCAGACAGATCTTATGTTGTTGTTCTTACTCAGAAAAATACTGAAAATAATGAAATACCCATTTCATTTATGAGTTATGCTTTTGAAGGAGCGGAATTAAATTATCCCACAGTAGATCAACAAACATACATTGTATTTAAGGAAGTTAAACATTTTAGATCTTTCCTATTGAAATCTAGGATAAAAGTCATTGTTCCTTACCCTACTGTAAGAAATTTGTTAGTCCGGAAGGAACTTGGGGAGAAAAGAGATAATTGGATGACCTCCCTTCAAAAGTACGATATTAAAATTGTACCCACAAAAAATTTTAGAGGTCAAGGCCTTTGAAAATGACTGGATGACTCATATGAGAGACCATAAAATCAACCAACAACACCAGCTAAAGGATTGCATAATGAAATACAAATTTGTTGTACACAAACTGTGCCTAATTCATGGTATAATGATATCAGATTTTATTTTTTGCACAGAACTACTCCTCAACATCTTGATCCAAAAAAAAGAAGAGCACTAAGTCTTAGGTTTGTGTCTTTTAAATCGATTAATGATGTATTGTTTCAGAATAATTTTGATGGTGTATTTCTGCGTTGCCTAGAAAAATAAGAATCTGAAAAGGTACTAGATGAGTTACATTCTGGTGATGTTGGAGGTGCTTTTGGTGGAGACACAACTTCCCAAAAGGTACTTAGGGCTGGTTACTATTGGCCCACATTATTTAAGGATGCTCATGTTATGGCTCAAAAATGTATAAATTGTCAAAAAGATGCAGGATGGGTCAAGACGGATGCATTTCCCTTGAAACCTATTATAGTAGATACACCATTTCAGTAGTGGGGCCTGGATATAATAGGACCAATTAGCCCACATTATTCACATCAATACAAATACATTCTCATGGCAACGAATTATTTTACAAGATGGTATGATCGTTACTATTAAGGGTATTAAACATGAATCAAGTAATTTAATTCTTGAATACTCATATTATCACACGTTTTAGAATACCTGAATGTTTAGTTTTCGATAATGCTTCTCATTTTTCTTCCTTGGAAATGAATGTTTTTTCTCTAGAAAAGAGTATTAAGATAAAATACTCCGCCAATTATTATCCCCAAGGAAATGCCTTGGCTAAGTCAACAAACAAAATCTAATTAAAATAATAAAAAGAATAGTGTCAGAAAATCACAAAAATTGGCACAATGCATTATATAACACACCATGGGCTCACAGGGTCACTCAAAAAGCATCCATCAGTAATTCTCCTTTCCTCCTCGTTTATGGAAGATAATATATCCTTCCTCCCCACGTCTTTCTCCCCTCTCTTCATTTATCTTAGAAAGTTCAGGAGGAAGAATGTCGCCCTTTAGAGAATTGAATAAACATTTTACTGAAATTAGAAAAAGTTAAGACACAAGTAAAACAAAAATTGGACTAGCACCAATAGATTGTTAAAAATTGGTTTGATACAAGTTCCTCCTCGGATAGAAAATTTGACATATGATATTTGGTCCTCAAATGGGAAAAAGTACATGAGGATAAAGGAGAAGACACTGATTTTCAACATATGTGGTTGGGACCTTTTGTCATTGCAGAAAAATTGGGTCCTACCTCCTTTCGTTTACAAAACTTGAAGGGACAACCAGACACTTTTTTGATGAATGGCCAGACTCTCAAGAAATACTTCGCATGACTGGAATAAGACCTGACCCCTATAAATATCCTTACTTTTTTATTTTTTATGTTTGTTTTCTGATTGATTGTTTTTGTGAGATCGGAAGATTAAAATAATAAAAAGAATAGTGTCAGAAAATCACAAAAATTGGCACAATGCATTATATAACACACCATGGGCTCACAGGGTCACTCAAAAAGCATCCATCAGTAATTCTCCTTTCCTCCTCGTTTATGGAAGATAATATATCCTTCCTCCCCACGTCTTTCTCCCCTCTCTTCATTTATCTTAGAAAGTTCAGGAGGAAGAATGTCGCCCTTTAGAGAATTGAATAAACATTTTACTGAAATTAGAAAAAGTTAAGACACAAGTAAAACAAAAATTGGACTAGCACCAATAGATTGTTAAAAATTGGTTTGATACAAGTTCCTCCTCGGATAGAAAATTTGACATATGATATTTGGTCCTCAAATGGGAAAAAGTACATGAGGATAAAGGAGAAGACACTGATTTTCAACATATGTGGTTGGGACCTTTTGTCATTGCAGAAAAATTGGGTCCTACCTCCTTTCGTTTACAAAACTTGAAGGGACAACCAGACACTTTTTTGATGAATGGCCAGACTCTCAAGAAATACTTCGCATGACTGGAATAAGACCTGACCCCTATAAATATCCTTACTTTTTTATTTTTTATGTTTGTTTTCTGATTGATTGTTTTTGTTTCTTTCTTTGTTTATTTTTATTTTTTAAAGTTATTTCTAACTCACACTCCATTATTGAAGGGAATTTTCATAATCATATTTATCACTGACAACAATTTGAAATAGTTCAAGCATATTCAATATTAAGGTTTAACTCAAACAATTTGTTTATAAGACAATAATTCTAGAATTCTTTGCCAGAATATTATTCCTGAATTTTTGTCAAGATCTTGGGGAAGTACGATCAACTTTAAACTTTTTACACCATCCCAACTCTAATGATATCACCTCAAAGTGATTCCCCATCCTTGAGATGATTTCTTTATTGAAATATAAATTTCTAAAGCATGAGTAAAACTATCAGTTCTTAAAGAGCAAAAAATAAATATTAATGATCGATTATATATCTGCATGGCTCTCAAATCTTCGATATCTCCTCGCTCTCTCGTCATCATGAAATATGAAAATCCTATTATTATAAATGACTAAAGAGAGTTGGAAACACTTCAACGTGTGGGAAATGTGTGTAAACCCGCTAGGGTAATGAACAGGCATGTTGGCAGTGGGTAAGTGCACACATGATACCAAGACAACTTCGTCGGGGTACCAAACGGGCCTGCTGGCAATGACACAATGTCGGGTTTGAGATATGTCAAGTATGTTCTATAAGTTGATCATATATCAAAAAGTTTTATATCATGGATAGACTACTTTTGGATGGGATTAAAGTACGTGAGTGGGTTGAATGACATCCCTATCGAGGCTATGAACACCTGCTGGCAGCAGTGGTCTTGTCAACGGTATTGAAGTTACGTTTATAAATATAGTCTCCTTTTGATCAAAACTAATTTTCATGTTATAATCATCTATTAGAGAACTCCTTTTGAGTATGACTGTATAAATTTTTCAGATCTAATCTTAATACTTTTAATCTACTTCAAAATTGTTTTAAGTGTTATTAAAATATTTCTTTTCCCTGACATAAAGTTTTGATGATGTAGAGATAACCACTTCGCCCGGTGAGTCACCATTGTTGGAAGCCAACTTATCATATCGCTTCGTTGATTTTTGAAATAAAAAAATTGCAAAGGAAAATTTTATATGTTGCCTAATTTTTATTTATGATGATTTTGATTTTTGTTTTTGAGTGATTACTTGATTGATCAATTGCTTTAGTTTTGTTTTATCGATATCTGACGTGTTTACCCATTTCAATTTCATGACTGGCAAACATGAAATTGAAATCCTTTTATAAATGGATATAATAAACTCTAAAGGTTTTTCTCATTGTAAAACCAAACTACCCTTTGAAACACCTAAAATCACAAAACATGTAAGCTTAGTTAATATGTGATTATGTGAAAATTTTATAGCATAATGATAGAACCAAATCGTATTTTATTTATGTTATGAATAAATCAATATTGAAAGTATTGATTATTTCCTTACCCTTCGTGATTTTGGTTCTAAGTCTATGACTTTACCATATGATTTGAGTGTTACCTTAAATTTTTATGTCACTATATTATCAATCTATTACCTAGCTAGTGAATGTTCTATGAAACCATTACCTCTCTGTCCTGTCGATTAGTGATCAAATTCATTTCATCTTTTGGATGGTCCATCGCAACGAGAGAGTAGGTTTTTAGGAGGAGAAGTGTTTTTTTATTTTTTCGTCCTCTAGTTCATGGTGTTTAATCAATGTTTAAGGTGGAATTCAAGGTGGCATCCTCCCAAGCCCTTATTTTTTGGGCCACCTTTATCCATGCAAACTCTTCCATTTGTTTCACATTGGATTGAGTGCAAACCTCTATATTTTTCATATTTTGGTATATCGTGAACAAGTTAATGGGTCATGTGCTTAGGGTGGAGCCGAATGGCTCATAGGATTTGCTTTCTCATGACGATGTTGTAGAAGTCGCACAAGCCTTTGCCAAGACTTTTGACAGTGCAAAAGCCAATGTAGGTGACTTACAGTTACAAGTAAACAAAGAATCCATAGCAAAGGCCATGGTTCTTTCGCAGGAAGGGGACCGGTGGTTCAAAAATATGAAGATAGAGGGAATCCCATGGAATTTATTGTTGGTATCTAGAAAATAGAGTTATAATGTAAAAGGTATGCCTATCTAATTGTTCAAAAAATTTCGGCATGACTGTTGTTTATAAGTAAACAATTCCTGACCTGCGAGGGATGCTATGGACTAGTGTTTTTGTTTCATGTACGTCTATTGATGGTCTTCTTGGGTTTCAAGTTAAACATGCCTTTTTATTTGTTTAAGAGTCTCCATAAAATGTCCAGGTTTTGCCAAAGACAAAACCCCAACTCTGAGTCCAGTTTATTCCACCATGGTCTAATTTGGGTTCTGGTTAATGCCCAATTGTTAAAGATATGATATAATTGGCAGATGTTTCTTGTTAGGAATAGTTTTTTTCCATTTCCATATGAACCTATTCCTGGCTTACCTCTGTGCGTTGATGAAACTATCGGTCCAACTATATCGTCCTGCTCTCTACAAAGTTTTTGAGTTGAGATACAAGTCTCGAAAGACCCTGTCTTACCTTCTGATACCCCGATTCATTTTCCTTTAATGGCCAAGGTATCCTCCAAAAAACGTGATTTCTTTCCTAAGAATTCCTTGGAAGAAATTTTGAGCCTTTTAATAGACAAGTCATTTGTCACCCCTGATCCTATATAGACCACGCTTAGTAACGATAAAAATAAAATCAAAAGAAAGGGTAAGAAAGTCACGCATAATGTTAATGACTTACATTTCATAAATAAAAGGAGTGGTAGAATTATGTCAAGGATGACCAAGAACCAATATTATAACTGTGATAAACCCATCCCTATAGTTTTCATTGAAGATACGATTTGTGTCGATGTTGAGGATGCCAACTCTCATTCCACTAGAGTGGATTTTCCCCAATATGATTTTGTTTCAAACCTTCCTCCATTTTTAAGGGAACAAGAGGGGTTTTCATCAATCCAGTGCGATTTATGATTTAAAAAAGGCAATGGCACAAGATAAGTCATTGAACTACGATAAAACGTGCCCCCTACCAAGATTGGAACAGGTCTACTGTAAAGAATGTTTCACTTGGATCCATAGGAATTATCAAGATATCCCTTATTTACAAGCTCATCTTAATTAGGTTATGGCTTGAAACATGGTATTGGAAAGAGAAAACAAGGATTTGAGAGCTAGTGTTCAACAAACTTCCCCTAGAGCTAGCAAAATATTCAAGAGATTGGGGGATATCGTTATTAAAAGCTCATCCAACTTCAATGTTGTTATGAACTCAAAATTATCTGATGCCTCTTTTTCAAATGTTTAATAGGTAAAAAAAAATCTTGAAATTAACATTTTTATTGTTTTATTATAACATAATTTGTTTTGTTTTGTTAGAATAGCTAGAGAATCATAGATTTGTAGCTTGTCTATAATTAGTTTATTAGATTATTTTTTCTAAATTACATTTCATTTTTTCTTCTCAGGGTTGAAGAGGAATGAGTTGCAAAGGGTTAATTGAAAAAGTGAATCATTGGAGATGCTCCAAATTTGCAAGTTTTTCTCTAAAAAAAGTTTCAATAATATTTTAATTATGTAAGTATTTTTGAATGGTTGTTACAACAGACCTATATTTTTTTTTTTGGGGGGGGGGGTGGAATTTGTTTTATTAATGATGGATTGGTCTCTATATTATAAGATATGAGAAACATATCATGAAATTATTTTAAATATTGTTATTTTCCCAAAGACTTGGGAATTCCTTTTGGAACCTGAAGATGGACTTATCTTTTTCGGGGTGATATAAAATACAATGTGCTTTTGGATTTAGTCCCGATGTAAATTGTATGATGTGATTTTATTACCTTCATATATTTATGAGTATGAAAATGTATAATATGTTATGAATTAGCTTTAGTTTTTTCAAAACTTATGCTTTCATGTTGTGTGATGCAACCCCCCTTCGCTCCTAGGGATTATGCGACTTTCTGGCCTTGGATCTTCAAATTCCTTGAACCGAATTGGCTCTTCGGGCCTTCTATAGACCCCAAAAAACTAACACACAGGTCCCTATGATGTTACCTCCAGGTTCAAGTTACCTGCGACACCTGCTCTCTGACACCTTGGAAACACCAATTTTTGAGTACTAGCTCCTGTGCTAGACTCTTTCTCTAATGTGACCATGGGATATAACCTCGGGCCAACCCCTTCATAACTTCAGGCTTTGGTGATTTCATGAAATTCACCCTTGCCTCCTTCCGAAACACCTTCTCTCGCAATACATAGATCTTTTCCGCGTGTCTTCTTGGATATGATGGTCCAACTCTACTTTGGATTTCATGACTTCGCGAATATTTCACCTACTCCACACACTTCTCCATACCTCTATCCCCTGGATTTTCTAATCCGCTACAACATTTCCTCCTCATCCAACGACTAGGATCACATCGTGACTTCGGTGACCTCACTTCTCAAATACTTTAAACACTCTGGACTACAATGTGCCAAAATACTTCGCAGCTAACCTTCATGCAACTTTCCCTAGATTTGACTATTTGGGATGATATCGACCCTTCCTAGACTGAATTGGCTCTTTGGGCCTTCTATAGACCCAAAACAACGTACACAGAGGTCCCTATGATGTTACCTACAGGTTCAAGTTACCTGTGACCCCTGCTCTTTGACACCTTGGAAACACCAATTCATCAGTACTATCTCTCGTGATAGACTCTTTCTCTAATGTGACCATGGGTTATAAACTCAGGCCAATCCCTTCGTAACTTTAGGATTTGGTGATTTCATGAACTCCACCCTTTCCTCCTTCTGAAACACCTTCTACTCTTGTGTCTTCTTGGATATGATGGTCCAACTCCACTTCAGATTTTGCGACTTCGCGAATATTTCACCTACTCCACACGCAACTTCTCTAGACCTCTCTCCCCTGGATTTTCTAATCTTCTACCACGTGTCCTCCTTACATCCAACAACTGGGATCACCTCATGAATTCGCTAACCTCGCTTCTCCAACAATTTAAACACTCCAAACTACGATGTTCCAAAATACTTCATGACTAACCTCCATGAAAATTTCCCCATATTTGACTGTCTCAGATGATCCCGACCCTTCCTAGATGGATCTTTCTCATTGATTCTAGGAAACCTTAAAGGGTTCCTCCCTTTGAATATTTCTCACCTCTCTCCCTCCTGATCTTTTTCTTTCTTGTACCTTTTCCTCCTTAGAGCACTCCGTTCGACACTTAATTGAATTTCATCCTCATCCACAACTTAGCTTCTCTATGGATGACTTTCTCTACTACTCCTGATCTTTTGAATCAAAATACTATGTCACACACTCCTTGCGGGAAATATTCACTCTCTTCATACAAAGCTCCAAGTTACCTCTCTTGGACTTGCTTCTCCCCAACACTCTGAACTTATTCATAATGACTCCTTCGATACCAAGCTAAGTATTGATTCTGGGGACACCTTGTGACCCACCTCCTTCATCTTAATATATTGAAGGAGACTTTGCACTCCTTGCAATAGTTCATAAAGGCTCAATCGGTTCCTTCTGAACAATACGAAATTGAGCAAGGTTCCTCCTACACACACTCTCAAACTATCTCTGCTGAACTTTCTGAGTCACTACAGACTCTGTCACACACACCTTGCAAGCGTTATGCACTCTTTGCAGACATAAGTTTAATGTTATCTCTTCTGAGCTCATGAGTCGAAGAAGACTCTGTCAGTGCACTCCTTACTAACATTATGCACACTTGCACATGCTCGTAGAAGAGAAACAATTGAAACTTATATAAATCTTCACATATTTATACATTCAACCATGTAAACACATTCATAACATAGAATGAGAAAATAACATAGAATTGTAACTAAACATAAATTCTACCATTCATTCATTCAAATAGACATAACAACACCAAACATTTAGAACAATGATCCTCTGTTATATTCATTCAAGTGTTATATACATGGGTTCATACAATGTTTCTCAACAACTCTCAACTCTCAACTAGAATGGAAACAACTATCAACCACTAGAATGCCAACCAACCTCATCTGCGCAACAAAACGAAGCTTTCTACAAGAGGGGATATTCGATCCTTTTCCTCCAACTACTCTAGAGCTATCCTATCGAAATAAAAAAATTCAACCACTTAGGGTTTATTACAATAAATATTTGTGACTAACAAATAAGATCAAACACATCGAATATGTATTGCACACAACTTCATTAAAATAAAAAACATCCTCGAACGACCTCATGCGATTATCCAACTCCAAATCATTAAATATGTTCATAAATTTCAATCCCTTCAAAACATTTGTGTGATACACATCCTTTAATTCAAAATTATTCTTCAAAATGTGTGCTAGTGTGCTTAGATGTCCTCCATTAGTGATTTTCTAGCGATGCTCCTACATCATACTCCCCTGGATAAAAATTCACGGACTCCTATCCATGAGCTCTTGCACTGACCTTCCATGCTTCTGAATATCTGCTTCAGTTACCCAACTGGCATATTCTATCGGATGTCCTTCCTATTTTACCAAATACTCAAAACATGTCTTCCGCCTGGTCTTCTTACCAATTTGTTGATCTATGATATTCTCCATCTGCGACTTCTCTACTACATGCATCTCCTTCTCCCATTTGATCTCCTTCTAATCTTCAAATCCTATGGTTTCATCTTCCCTGTAAGGATACAGGTCTGCAATGCTAAATATGGGCAATCTACCCACATCTTCTGGCAGCTCTATCTCATAAGCATTCTCATCAAATCTCCTTAGGATCTTGCATGGTCCTATTTTATTCATATTCAACTTATTATGTGTTCCTCTTAGGAACCTATCCTTCATGTGATGTTTTAGAACTTGATCTCCCACTTCAAATTGAAGTTTCCTCCTATGTTGATCAGCTCCGCATTTATATTCATTTCTACTCCGCTGCAACTTCTCTTTGATCTGAATGTGAAGCTCCTACATTTCTGCAACGAAGTCTTCGACTCCAATGCTTCTGAATTCACTCTGCTCCAGATCTCTTAATTCTGACACTCTCCTTGGATTGATTCCATATATTATCTGAATTGTGATCTTTCTGGTACTTCTATTTACTAAGTCATTGTATGCAAACTTGGTTTGTGTTAGAATCTGATCCCACTGACTATGATGTTCAGTGACTAAAATTTTCAACAAATATCCTAAGCTCCGATTCACCACCTGAGTATGTCCATCTGTTTGAGGGTGATATGAAGAACTAAAGGATAGTTATGTTCCTAGTTTCTTCCACGATGTTCTCCAGAAAAGACCAAAAAATTTGGTATCCCTATCTAAGACAATACTCCTGGGAAACCCATGAAGTCTTACAACTTCCTTGAAAAAAATTTAGCAATGTGCGTTGCATCACCAGTCTTATGGCATGGGATAAAGTGTTCCATCTTTGAAAATCTATCAACTACCACAAATATGGAATCACTTCCTCTTTTTTTTGCTTGTAAATCCCAACACAAAATCCATGCTTCTTGCATCCCAAGGCCTCTCTGGAATAGGAAATGGTTGATACAACCCAGTATTTTGTCTCTTTCCCTTTACATACTAGCAAATCTTACATTTGTTCACAAACTTCTTCATGTCTTCTCTCATTCCTGGGTAATAGTATGAACTGTTCAACTGTGAAAACATTTTTTCATGGCCAAAATGTCTGGCTAGACCTCCACTATGCTTTTCCTTCAGCAGATTCTCTCTCATCAAGAATTTTTCTATGCACAACTGGAAACCATTGAAAAACAATCCATCTTGAACCATATACTCTGTTCACTAACTTCTATCTCTGATCACAAGATTCACACATGCTTCATATGCCTCTTTAAAATCTGGATCATCACAATACATCTCCTTAAGGTGTTCAAACCCCAAGCTTCTCACTTGAAATTCCTACAGAATTAGACATATCATGCTCAATGCATCAAGAACCTTGTTAACATTACCAGAAATGTGTTTAATGAAAAAAGTAAAAAAATTCATAAACTCTGTCCACTTAACATGTTTTTTATTTAACTTCTCATGTCTGGTTATGAATTGTAAAGCCTGATTATCACTATACAAAACAAACTCTTTTGGAACAAGATAGTGCCTCCATTTCTTCAAGACTTGAATTATGGCATAAAAATATTTATCATATGTGGAGTACTTATTTTTAGTATCATTCAACTTGTCACTGAAATATGAAACATGCCTATTATATTGGCTGAAGACCGCTCCAATTGCAACTCGAGTCACATCACATCTCACTTGAAATGCTTTCCCGAAATATGGCAAGACCAGAATCAATTATTCTATTATCTTCTCCTTCAATATATTGAATCTTTTCTCAACCTCTTCTATCCATTTTAAATACTTATCTCTTTTATTCATTGTATCCATAATTTGTGCACCAATCCCACTAAAATTTCTAATGAACTTCTCATAGAAGCTCGCTAATCCATGGAAGCTTCTCACCTCAAATATACTCCTTGGTGACTACCATTCTCTGATTTATCCCACCTTCTCGGGATCCATCTTCAATTCATTCGAAGAGATCACAAAACCTAAGTAAATGAGTTATGTCTTCATAAAAGAGGATTTCTTTAAATTTATCAGCAACTTCTCCCACTGCAACCTCCTCGTCACTAATGTTAAGTGCCTCAAATTCTCTTATTCAGTTTTACTGAATACTAGTATATCATCCAGATATATGATCACAAAGTTACCAATAAAATATTTCAATACCTCATTCATAAACCTCATAAAAGTACCTGGGGAACTTGTTAATACAAATGACATAACAATACATTCATACAACCCCTCATTTATCTTGAAGTTTGTCTTCCACTCATCATCTTCTCTCATTCTTATCTATTGATATCCACTTTTCAAATCTATCTTTGAAAAATAGTTCTCTCTGCTCAAACAATCTATTAAGTCATCCACCCTTGGAAATGAAAATCTGTACCTAATGGTGATATGGTTTATGGCTCTTGAGTATGTACACACTCTCCATCCTCCATGGTTTTTTGGACTCAGCATAGTTGGTACTGGGCATGGACTCAAGATTTCTCTGACCAAACCTTTGTCCATAAAATCTTGGACTTGTCTCTTTAACTCCTCATTCTCTTGAGGTGTCAATATGTACGCTTCTTTTTTCGACAGACTTTCTCCTTGCATTAGATCAATTTGATGGATAATACTTCTAATAGGTGGAAATGAGCTCAACAACTCATCCACTACTATGTCAAAAAAAGTATCTAACATCTATTGAACTTCTTTAGGAAGATCCTCTGTAGAAGTACTTGTAAGGATAAATTTTTTCTTCCTCACTACAACAAACTACATCTCTTGTTCCTTCCTAAATTCACTCAGGAGTTCCTTCCCACTCATGAGAAGTATACTCATGCTAGCTTCTCCCTTCACTTTCTTCTCCTCAATTGGAAACAACACGTGTAACCTACCATTGTTATCCAAAGTGTAATTATTCTATCTCCCATCATGAATGAAATTCCTATCATACTGACATGGTCTTCCCAAAAAAATATGGCATACATCCATGGGAATCAAATCACACGGTATCTCATCTCTATATCCTCCTATTTTAAATTCAACAAGGCATTTTTTAGTTACCGTTACCTGATGACCT
>CBVK0102946299.1:0-12289 GCA_900067695.1 Picea abies
ATGGTTTTTTATGCTGATTTTGGGAGATTTTTTCCCAAAACTGAGGATTTGGAGCCCTTTTTAAGGCCAAATCTTGGGAGGAAGATGGGATAGGATCACCAACTCAAATCCTATATAAATCAGAGCTTTTTGACAGACCAAAAGGTTTGTATTAGCAGAATGATTATGAGTTTGTGAAGCTTGAAGCCATTTTTATGCAGGGAAGCCATTGAGGAAGCGAACTTTTGAGGCCATTTTCGGGAGCTACGCTTAACCTTTTTCAGTGTCGTTAGTTGTGTTGGATTCTTGAGGTTGAACAAAACACAGCCAAACTAGTTTTTAATCCTTTTGATACAATTCTGATATACTTTTGAAGCATTGAAGATAAATAAGAAAGCCTTCCCCACTGACACAAAGGCCCGGAGACGTGGGCAATCTTGTCAAACTCCGTTAACAACCTTGTTGTTATGGTTTGATGTTCTTTATGCTTGTATTCTAATCTACATTCTTTATCATGGCTGCAATATCCTATCATTAAGTTCTTCTTCTTTCCTTAATTCCTAAATGGTAATTGAACACATGCTTAAAACTCAACCAAGTCTTTAAAGACAATTTTCGGATCAAGTGGTATCAAAGCAGGTTGATAGTTGGTTGTTTGAGTTTGCATGATTACCACGGAAAATCTAAGTCGCGGTGAAGGTGAGCTTATAGAAGGAGATCTAGAGATTGGATCGAGAAAGAGGACTTCTAGTCAAAGTGAGAAGATGGCATCGAAAGAAGGAATGTCTCAGAATGAGATAGAGTTGCAAAAGACTTTATTCACCATGTTTGAGATGGTAAAGGTATTATATGACGATTACTTGGAATGGAAGAGGCCTTTCCAAGGGGAATATTCAAAACAATACAAAAGTGAAGAAGGAGAGGATCTGCCTAAGGCTCTTCCTTCACCTCCTTCATCTCCATCATCTTCTTCTTCTTCAAGTACAAGTGCAACTTCTATCGCAAGAAAACATTCCCATAAACATAAACATGATATGCCTTTACTTAAGATTGATGTGAAATTCGAATTTCCCATGTATGATGGTGAAGTCAATGTTGAGAGGCTTGATAACTAGGTCAAACAGATGGAATTTTATTGCAGCATACAACAAATCAAAGATGAGGCAACCCAAATCAAGTTGGCATCACTTCGTCTTGTAGGCACAACACTCATCTGGTGGTAGAGTAAGTTGCAACATGGTACTCAACAAGTTGGTAATGTATTTCCATCATGGCAAGATTTTGTTTTTGCACTTAGAAAACAAATGTATCCCTTGGGTTATAAAAAAAAGCTTTAATTGAGTGGCAAAGTCTTAAACTAACAAAAGGACAAACAGTGTAAGAATACACAAATGAATTTCGTAAGATGGCATTAATGTTAAATATTCCATTACATACACAAGAAACTCTTATAAAGTATATAGGAGGTTTACTTGCACATATTTGTAACACTATATTTATGTTTGGACCTACTAATCTTGACGAGGTTTATGTTCAAGCAACAAACATTGAAGCAGGGAAAATAGGATTTGGTGTATTAGGGGAATCATCTTCAAGGAAAGAAGACAAACAAAAAGGGAATGTGAAGAAAGAAAATTCAGCGACAAGGAAGGAAGTGAAGCTCTCTTGCAAGAATTGCAAGAAAGAAGGGAACGATGATGACCATTGTTGGAAATTTCACCCAGAGAAGAGACTGAAATGGTTCAAAGAGAGGAAATTGGGATATGATTCAGGTGATGAGACTAAAATCACATCAGTTGGCTTGACAGGTAAAATTGGTGATGGATATGATTCTAGAAGTAAATTGTTTCATATAAGGGTGATAATGAAACATACTAAGATCAACACATTGATAGATAGTGGATCTCAATCTAACTTAATTTCAGAGGAAGTGGTTAAACAATTGGGATTGACAACTAAGCTACATCATAAACCTTACTCACCTAAATGGATAAGAAACAATCATAAATTGCACATAACAAAGCAATGCACTTTAAAGTTTGCAATTTCATCAAAGTTTGTGGATGAGGTAATGTGTGATGTGGTGCCACTGAATGAATGTGGAATGGTCTTAGGCGGCCCGTATTTGTATGATTGCAAAGCAATCTTCTAAAGGGAACACAATAAATATCACTTAACTAAAGAAGGAAATGAATATGTTGTACATGCTCATCACTTAAAAGAAAATCAATCTCTTCAAACAATGGAACAATTAAGGAACACAGCTTATGCAAGCAACACACCTATAATTGTGCCAAGTAAAGCAGTTGATCTTAAGCATGAACATGAGATGGTTGTAGAATGGAAATTCAATCATACTTTGCTTCAAGATAAGCTAATGTCGTGCAAGCACATCAAACATTTTAGTTCATTTGCAGTCATATTTAGGATGTTATCGATCCTAATGTTTTCAACATGGATGGTAGTGGCTTCAGTGAGATGTGAATGAGTTCAAGTGGCTAACAATATGCTCTCAGTTGTCATGGTTTTTTTTCAATTGATTATGATGTGACATGTGCACAGGATAGAGTTTAAAGACAAAGGACAAGTGGGGTGACCTATCTCGCACTTGATGACTGGTTAATACTCTTTTGGAGGACCAAAAGGTCTTATTTAGGAGGCATGATCCAAAATGGATCTAGGAAGGCCTAAAAATCAAATTTCTCGAAATTGAACGAAACCAACGCCATTGTGTCGAGCTCATTGTGCCAATTCTAGCCATATAATTGTTTCTGAAAATGGAGACTGTATGTGAAAGTTATCGCGTTCTGGTCGATTTCCCAAACAGGAAAAAAAAGTCATCTGGTTAAAGTCAACATGTCATATTGCTGACATCAATAGTATGACATGTGAGATCAGCATGACATCATGATGATGTCGGCAGGGACACATGGCAACACGAGGAGGTGACATGTGTCACTCATTTTTTTCATTTTCAAGGGATTATGTGGACCAATCAAAAAATTGACACGTGGCACTGTATGAACGTAACACGTGGAACTGTACAAACGCTGACATGGCCCAATGACATGCTGACACATGGCAGTACAGATGACATGTGGTAGTATGTATGTTGACGTGACAAGGTGACTGGGTAGTACAATTGTTGACATGGCAGCTAACTAGGAAGATGAATTGGTTGTATGGATGCTAACATGGCAGGCTCAGGGTACGACACGTGGTTGTACAGCAGTGACATGGCAGGTGACGTGGCAGATGATTGTGCACTGACTGGATTGTATGGGCCAATCCAGAGGTGAAACATGACCCAATCAAAAGGTACCACGTGGCACGCTGAATTTAGCCAATGTGGACTGTGTAAAAAATGTATTCCTCCTCTGAGGGATTTGAACCGTTGACCTCTGGGTGAGGCAACAGACTAACCACAACATGCTAGCCACTGGGGCACACATGCTACGTGTTAAACCATATGGCGAATAATCCACGTAAGTTGTGATATGGCAGGATTGATGGGATAAGCCCCAGACAGCAAGGGATAGCCACGTGACCAAGGCTATAGACCATGAGCCAAGACAAGAAGGTGGGCGCGTGGAGAGTTTAAGGCCCAGGCACATGGCCACCATACGACCGAATTTTTAGGGGTTTGACAGGAGGACTAGGGCCAACACCTAGACCTCGGCTATATGGAAGTTCCCATATGACCAGGGGCCTGAGAGAAAGGGGTTGTGTCCAATATTTGCTGGAAAATGGGTTTTCAAACTTTATAATAATATTTTAATGGTTTTTTATGCTGATTTTGGGAGATTCTTTCCCAAAACTGAGGATCTTGAGCCCTTTTTGAGGCCATATCTTGGGAGGAAGTTGGGATAGGATACCAACTCAAATCCTATATAATCAGAGGCTTTTGACATACTAGGAGGTTCAGATTAGCAGAATGAAGATGAGTTTGTGAAGCTTGAAGCCAATTTTATGCAAGGAAGCCATTGAGGAAGCGAACTTTGGAGGCCAATTTCGAGAGCTACGCTCAACCTTTTTCAGTGTCATCAGTTGTGTTGGATTCTTGAGGTCAAGTAGAACACAGCCATACCAATTTGTAATCCTTTTGATGCATTTTTTATTTACTTTTGAAGAATTGAAGATAAATAAGAAATCCTTCCCCACTGAGACAAAGGCTCGGAGACATAGGCAATCTTATCGAACTCCGTTAATAACCTTGTTGTTATGGTTTGTTGTTCTTTATGTTTATATTATGATCTGCATTCTTTATGATGGCTGCAATATTCTCTCCTTAATTTCTTCTTGTTTCCTTAATTCCTAAATGGTAATTGAACACGTGCTTAAAACTCAACCAAGTCTTTAAAGATAATTTCTGAATCAGCTGGAGTGGAACCTTGTGGAGATCGTGCAGTTACAACAATTTAATAACAAATTTACACGCGCAGTATACTTTTGGTTAGACGGTATTGTTGCAGGGTTTATCACCGAATTTGCAGTAGATACCGTGAAATCCTACACCATAGCAGAGCAATATTTTCTAAAGGGACCCAGAGGTAGGTACATCTGATCGTTGTATACTTCAATCAAGATTTTATTGTATGACAACGATGTGATTACCATGGAATTAGACAGCTAAACTTACCTACGTGCATGGGGGAAGGGGGTAAGCACTGACAGGAGGTTGAGATATGGAAAAGTAAGACCCAATCATGATGGAAGAATATTAGATAAATTAGATAATGGAAAAAGCTGAAAAGATGCATAGTGGAATACCCTATCAATATAAAATGAATAACAAGAAGAGATCCATAGATGATAGAGAGGACTTGGCAAGTGATGCAGAAAAGGTAGAGGATCTCTGGGTTGTGGAGAAGATTGAGGAAATCTTGCATGAAACATATGAAAGGAAAATAGGAGGTCTAAGGTCAGGGATAAAAGGCATAACTCTAATCCAGATCACCGTCAGTGTGGAACGTACAACCCCATGTGCGACTAATACATGAGAAAGAACACCAAGGTTTAGACAATCGAATTTTAGTGGAAGAAAGACAACAAGACATGCATCCAATCAAGAAGCATAAACTAGGGGACCCAGTTCAAGGAGTAACAGTCAATTATCTACATCGCACGGAGGTAATAATTCAACAAAGTTCAAAATGGCAAGACATGATCCCAAAATCAGATTACTAAAATTTCAGGGAGAGGCATCAGAGGACCCTGAAAAGAACTTATTCATCTATGAGAATATCTGGGAAGCAAAGTAGATCACAAGATGAGGATAAAAAACTTGCGCATTTAGCGATCACACTAACAAACCGCGCACTAGACTGGTATATGAGCCTAGATGTAAATAGTCCACAGGGACTACCAAAGACTATTTTAGACGTGAAAAAACTACTAGTAAATGAATTTCACAAGACCAACTTAGAAGACCAGTACATGAATGAAATGATTGAAATAAAGTAGAAACCAGTTGAGTTTGTTTGGGAGATTGATCAGAGGTTTAAACGTCTAAAAGGAAAGTTGAAATATGCAATTACTGACATGCAACATAGGCACTTATTTGTGAACTCATTGTTACCACATTTGAAATACCCATTAAGACAGCAGAAGTTCAAAACTCAAGCAAAGGCTCTACAGGCAGCCTTACAATTGGAAGGGAACTAGTATTAATAGAAAGATCTGGAAATAGAGGAATTGAAGGAGGATTTGAAGAATCTAACATTTCAACTTAACCAGAATAAGGGCAAAGAGAAAAGAGATTTTGTTTGGTGTACTCTATGCAAGACAAAAGGACACCATAAGAATGAATGTCCAACTTTTGCACAATACATGGCAACAGGGGTGCCAAACCCATTGCCTATAGGAGCACCATTTTTAAGAAGCATGGGAATGATCTATATCATTGTCCAATGATGTAGAAGTATAAGACAGTACGAAAATTTTCATATTGCATTTTTTGCAAATTAGTGGGTCGTGATGATAAGGATTGTAGAACGATGGAGTTGATGAGAAAAATAAATCCATATACTTATAGGGTACAAGAAGAAATGATGAAAGGACAATTTGCACCTCATTTCATCCAGGTACCACCACCATACAACAATGTGCAGCGGCAATACAACAATGTGCAGCCGCAGTATAACCTCTCGCAGTATAACCAGGTACCTCAGTACAGTGCACCACGAGGAGATAGAGGTGGATACAAAGGTGGAGAATGAGGTAGAAGAGGATTTGGATGAGGTAGAGGACTAGTAGTGTGCCACGACTTCAAAAAACCAGGAAAATATGCAAGGGATTGTCCAATCCCATCAGCGACATGCATGTACTGTCGCGCAGCAAACCAAGACACAGAAGACTACACAACACTCTTGGGGAAGATCCAGGAAAAAAGGAACCAGAACAACAAGAATGTTTAATGGAATTCTGCAGAAGCCAGGGATGATGGGAGAAACATCAATATAGTCACTTGAGGAGGAACCAAGAAAAGAACTGATGCAGTAACACGAGATCCAGCTCAGCACCAACGGGTTAAGAAGAACATTGAACCACAGAAGCAGTTTGATGCGCGAAAAGAAAAGGAAATATTTGAGGCCAAACAGGAGTTTCTCAAATAGAATGTTTCATCTACATCAGTCGTGCAACAAACTCAGAACCCACCAATATACGAGATGACATTCTCAATGGACCCTACCAATAAAGAACAACCTATAGAGAAAGTAAGTACCATAAAGACTTTTCTACAATCATGTGTTAAGTTATTGAATGACCCATCATCTGTCAAGGTCTTACAAAATATGCTAGAAAGATGTAACACAGAGGTAGAAGGGAAGTGAGTGCAAAAAATAGTCAATCATCTCCATACAAAAAGAAGGACAAGCAGAGAATTCAGATTGAAAGCCAATCTTGGGGATTTCAACATGGGAGATGTTATACTTTATTTAGGCTCTGAAGTAAATGCATTGCCTAAGAAGACGTGGCATTGTATGGGGGAACCTACCCTATGATATTCACATATCCAGTTGAAACTGGAAAATCAACACAGAATGTTACCCATTGGAAGACTTAAAGGTGTGACAGTAGATTTGGATGGAGTGTGCATTATGGAAAATTTTGAAGTAATAGAGATAGTGGATGGCACAACATCTTACCAAACCTTACTTAGATTAGATTGGGAATTCAATAACCAGGCTATAATTAACCTGAAGACAAGAAAAATGACTTTTGAATTAGGTGAATATAGATTCATTGCACCATTGGATCCTTTAGAAGGAGAAAGGTTTGTAGACGCCACTTGTTTGGACCTGGAAGAAATAAACTAGTTATACAGAACCACCGTGTGACAAGAGTATTATGTTAACCCAACTAGAGATGGGATACTCAGCTAGAAAAGCATTACATCATGTGCATCCGACTCAGACACAGGTTTGGAGAATTGGCAACAGCGATTACATGAAGTTTCCACAAGGAGGTGCACAAGAATAGATCGCGTAGTAAGATGGGTTGGTACAAAGATAAGAGAACCTACCAGTTTTCATGGGCTAAATGAATTAGAGGAATTCTTGAAAAAATATGGAGATGAAGTGTTAGAAAATTATAGACTCTTAGCCCTAGATATTGCACTCAAGGAAACACCTGCAAGATGGCGAGGTGCACACAAAGAAATAATTCAGGACTGGTATTAGTGTAAATGACTAGTGCGCATTATATTTGGCACATAATAGGGGAGCAATAAAATGAAGAGGTATGATGGGAAATGAACACCAATGGAACATTTGGAGAAGTGCAGGACACAATGGAGGATGACACCACCAGAGGAATGGCCTCATCACTTTATCCATACATTGGAAGGAATATCAGGGAACTGGTATATCGACCATGAGATGCGCAAAGGCACTACAGAATGGACAAGATTATAGCAGAATTTTGTAGTAACCTTTTCATTTGAACATGAGAACCCCAACATTGATTCAGCATTGAATCTGATACAAGGAGTGATATTTTTTGACGAACCAGAGGTGGAAATCTTAACAGAGTATCAACAACAGAATAGATAGAAAGTCAAAAAGTTACTCTCATGCTATCATGTAGAAGAGGAAGCACCAGATGAAGATGATTCACGCAACATTCAAATTAGAGATATTGAGGGAGAAAGAGAGGTGGAAGGTCCATCTTTGGAGTTAGAATTATTTGTTGCACCAATCAAAGTTAAGAAAGTCAACATTGGGACAAACGACAATGATAAAATGGAAAGTATTCGAGACTATTGGGATGAGCAAACAGTAGAAAGAATAACAGAGTTACTGCGTGGATACAATGACCTATTCCCAACAACCTTTACATAGATGAAAGGCATAGCAGGAGAGCTAGGAGAGATGAATATACCCCTCAAACCTGAGGCTAGACCTATTAGGCAAAGACCCTACAGACTAAATCCAGTGTATAAGTAGAAATTGACCGAATGTTGGAAGTTGGCATTATAGAACCAGTCAATGAATCTGAATGGATCAGTCCCATGGTAGTCCAAGAAAATAAGCAAGGGGGGGTAATGGTTTGTGTAGATCTGAGGAGACTTAATGATGCTTGCTTACATGACCCTTTCCCTACCCCTTTTACAAATGAGGTCTTAGAGAATGTGGGAGGCCAGGAAGCATATTCATTCAAAGATGGATTCTCAGGATACCATCATATCAAAATCGCTCTAGAGGATAGGTATAAGACTACTTTTTCTATAGAATGGGGATCCTACCAGTATACAATCATCCCATTTGGGCTAAAGAATGCACCAGTTATATTTTCAAGGGTATTCATAGTTGCTTTTAAGGAATTAATACATCCGTTTCTAGAAGTATATTTGGATTATTGGACTATATATAGTATGTTAAAAGACCATGTAGAAGTGTTAAGACTAATGTTGGAAAGATGCAGGAAATGTCAAACATCATTAAATATCAAGAAATGCATTTTTGGTACACCATTTGGGATATTTTTGGGACATATAGTGTGTAAACGAGGTTTACTAGTGGACCTTGTTAAGATTGCAGTCATTGTAAATTTACCACCACCAAAGTCGGTGCGCCGGTTAAGAGCAACATTTGGACATACAAACTATTACAGGAAATTTATAAAGGGGTATGTGCAGATTACTCCACCAATGGAAAAATTGTTAAAGAAGGACACCATATTTAAGTGGAGTGAGGACTGTCATCAAGGATTGGACATTCTAAATAAAAATATGGTAACAACACCTATATTAGTATTTCCAAATTGGGAAAAGACATTTTATGTGCACATAGATGTATCAGCCATAACACTTGGAGCAATTCTGGCGTAGCCAGGAATAGGAAACTTAGACCATCCTATAGCCTTTGCAAGCAGGAAGTGGTTAAAACCTTAGCAGAATTACAACACCATATAAAGAGAAGGCCTAGCCATGGTATATGCATTTCAGAAATTCAGGCACTATTTACTGGGTAAACACTTTAAAATGTTCACAGACCATTCTTCCCTCAAATATCTAGTCAACAAGCTAGTGTTGGGGGGGAGGATCTGTAGATGCCTATTATTATTCTAAGAATTTGATTTTGAGGTGATAGTCAAACCGGGCAAGTTGAATGTAGGACCTGATCACTTGTCAAGGGTAACTAATGGAGAAGAACCTACTAACATGGAAGACAACTTCCCTGGTGCACAATTATTTTCAGTACAGGTAGTTGATGAATACTTCTTTGATATTATTGAATACTTAAGTACAAGGATTGCACCACAGGACTTTAGCACTGCGCAGAAGAAAAATCTAGTAGTCAGAGTTGCATACTATCAACTCATTGCATGAAATTTATATAAGATGGGCGCAGATAGCATTTTGAGAAGCTGCGTATTGGAACATGAACGACCTAGAAATTTAGTAGAAGCTCGTGACGGTATAGCTCGAGGACACTGTGCAGGAAAAGATACCACGTAGAAGGTATTGCACGCAGGATTATGGTGTCCAAAAGTCCATAAATATGCCAAGGATTATTGCAAGAAATGTGATGTTAGCTAGAGGATTGGCAAACCCAATAGAAGTGATGAGATGCCCCTAAGACCACAAGTGACTATGCAGGTATTTGAAAAATGGGCAATAGACTTTGTTGGACCTATTAATCCATAAGAAAAAAGGTCAAGATATAGACATATCATTAATGCGATTGAATACTTAATGAGATGGGCAGAAGCAACACCAGTCAAATATTGTAGCGCAGAGACAACAATAGGCTTCCTATTTGAGCAAGTGATCACCATATTTGGATGTCCCAAGATTCTGATGAATGACCAAGGCACTCATTTTATTAATAAAACTATCAAGTCTATGATTGAGGAGTTTGAAGCCTATCACCAGAAGAGTACACCATATAATCCTCAGACAAATGGAATAGTAGAAGCTTTCAATAAGATTTTGGAAAATGATTTGACTAAGATATGCAATGTCAACATGGATGATTGGGACTTGAAAATACCAGCAATACTATGGGAATATCAAACCACATGCAAGAAGTTGACAGGACATACACCATTTAGATTGGTGTATGGGAAAGAAGCAATGGTACCATTAGAATTTCTGGTACCCAATCTGCGTGTAGCAACAATTACCAACGTGATAGAAAGAGGCGCAGTACAGGAGAGGTTAAATCAACTAATGCAAATGGAATAGGACAGGATTTTTCCAGGGTTTCACCAAGAAGTACAGAAAGCAAGAGACAAAGCCCGGCATGACGGACATATTAAAAAGAAGATTTTTAAGCAGGGGGACCTAGTTCTGCTCTATGACAGTAAATTTTTTCAACACCCTGGTAAGTTTAGAATTCATTGGCTAGGGACATATGAAGTAAATATTGTCACAAATGGGGGATATGTGCAGCTAAAAGACTTGGGAGGAACATAAATGAAAGGAATGATCAACGATAGTCGACTAAAACTGTACATGGACAGTCGACCTACTAATTCTTAAAAGTTACAACATAGTAAGAAAGTCATGTACTATAGAAAATATTAGGAAAGAAACTCATAAAAATGAAAACAAAAGTAGAAAAAAGAAGAAAAAGGAAGACAAAAGTAGAAAAAGAAAGAAAATACAAAATACTGAGAAATATTGTGCACGACAGATAGTGGAATCAACGCGACAAAAAGATAAAGTGACCACATGTAGAATATGGCGGACAGGAAGCAAACATAGCACACCAGGGGAAAAATCACAACAGAAATGTACGGTGTACCGAAAAATTGCAGTGCATCGGAAAATGGGCCGATGGTCGAAAAAGAAAAAACCAGTCATCGGGGTTAAAAGGCATGAATTGAGAATTTATGAAACTTAATGAATCATGCTTGACAAGCCTTAATGCACGTATGACCATCAAAGAAGCATCTTCGACAAGATTCAGGGTATTTATGACACCCTGTGTATAACTAAAACGTGGGCCAAATGATACGTATTGTGAATTTACAAACCCACGAAGCTAAGGAGCATGAATACAGGTGGTGAATAGGGGAGTTTAGAGATCGTAATAGCCGAAGTTCAACTGGAAAAGGAATAATTACCCAATATGGCACCTCAAAAGGTCAGTGCACCTAGCCAAACAAGACAAAAAACACGTAGTAGCCATAGGTCACCGCAAGAAACTGTAAAGGTAGAACAAGCATTTACATAGACAGAGGGAATCATCGTTGTCGATGCAATTCCTTCACCACAGATCGAACCAGTGAGTGTCATACTAGTAGAGGAAGAAGGTCAGGCCCCAACGATGGTCAGAATGGACATCGACTCACATGACAGTGCATGGGGCCATGACCCATTAGCAACAATCAACCTACAACAACCTTCCAAGACCAAAGCAGCCCACAAAACAAATGGAGTTGACAATGACAGGACAGAATCTGATGGGCCAAGGCCACAACCTATGGTGGGGTCCGCACAACAGGAGGAAGTGCACCTCGAATATATCATGGGGCAATCAGAGGTATGCTAGGAAGAAAGAGAACTAGAGGCTGGGACATCTAGCGCGTCAGCACAGAGAAAGGGGAATGTTTTAGGATTAATCCGTAAGTGCAGACACAAACCGATCTCTCTAGATCCACCTGGATCTAGAACAAAACAGGACAGAATAATAATCTTTCCCTAGATTTAGACTAGTGAATGGACTAGGAGGAAAGAATCATGAACATACTTTGTGATCGCTTCCTTGGGTCTCTGTTGTCCAGCTTCGCTCCAATGCTCTTGTGTCGTTAAGACCACAACAGTACAAACCAATCGAAGTGAAGACAACTCAATATATTC
>CBVK0102946300.1:0-13071 GCA_900067695.1 Picea abies
ATCCTTCTAGAAGATTCCCTTCTAGAAGGTTCGAGAATTTATCTTTTTTTCCTTCTTTAGAAAGAGTTTGCACCCTAACAGTTAGGCACAATGCAAAATTCTCACACCCTGACTTAAGGCATCCTGCGCGAATCATGCATTCTCGCAGGAAAATGTATTGGCAGCCTTCGAACCTTCCTCAAAACTGTGATTTCTGGAAAGAGATAAAGGTAACTTTTCTCTGGAGAAAGTTCTAATGAAGAGCCTGATTACACCATAACCAATACATCATCATGACAACCAAAATCATGGATAACAGAATGCCACCCAAAGTCTGAGATTGGAACCAATGACAGTTGATAGACTTAGTAAGATGCATGTGTGTGTCGAGAACCAGGAGCACATCTAATCGAAAACCTGCGAACCAGCAAGCATCTGCAAAGTATCATATATATCAATTCTGAGATAGGCATTCCCATACCCAGATCACAGATTGACACTATTGTAGACATGGGTCATGGCCACCAATCATACACTGTGGATCCATGCCGTCAAAATATAAACATAGCCACCGGAATACACTATGGATCTATGCGAGAATTTTCAAATCAAGATGACATAGCCACGAAACATACACAGTGGATCTATGTGTCGCAAATTATACACACTCCATCGCAACCTGGATCACAAAGACGATATCCAGGATCTTCAATCTCATCGGCCAAAGTACGAATTTAACCATGTGATTACATGTGTTGAAGTCGAACATGGTAGAAACCACTTGATTACCGGTCATTGATGTAACCATTAACAAGTGCGAGGGAAATCACCATTGATGTCAATGACTCCCAAGGTACCATAGTACAATCCATCGACTGTGAATAAATGATTTGATGTCGAACATCTGACATAATCTTTCGATCAGGAGTCAATGATGTAAACCCATTGTCGAAAGCGAGGAAACTTGCCATTGAGGCATGCAAGCTCCAAGGTACTAAAGAATTTCTAAGTCTTGATTCCGAATAATGAGCTGAAGTCGACGGAACAAAACTCGTCACAGGAGGGCCTTGATGTATCCCCCATCAATGACACGAAATGAGTAACTGAGTTTAAAGGTGAAACAAAGCATGTGGCAATTGGACTGGACACAGGGAAGGCCGACACGGAGAGAATGGATAACTGCAGATGGCTGACTCAATATAGATTTCAAATGGACTTCTCTTGAACATATGAACGACACGACCAATGATTTGGCAGCATTGACTCAAAGACGACACATGAAATGACCTTGTGATCAATCGAAAGAGACAAATGGATTTCCCAAACCGGCTTCAAATGATGAATAGGGGGTGTCATGTTCAAGAGCGACACTTACTGCCAACCAATACGAAGATGAAACATATCCCTTTCCCAAATTTTCCCCCACCATTTCTGGAAAGTACCTCTTTATTTTTACGCAAGCTTGAAGAGGATCACATATGCTTGTTGATATAAGCTCATCCTTCGGATGAGTCCCTCGGAGTATGTTTAACGAACCCTAAGAAGGAATGGTTCGATCCCATCACGGGTCTGTCAATGTTTGTTTAACGAGTCCAGAGATAGTAAAATCGAAGGTTTTTCAAGATTATAGAGTTTGGAAAAACACTTAAAAGAGAACTCTCTCAGTTCCTTTTTCGTAACATAGTCTGGATGAGACCAAAAAAGAGAGAAATTATCGCTCACCGGACGCATATTTCAAATACTTTAGTGAGCGTGAAGATAGCAAGGTCACTCGGCAATCTTTTCATGTTTAGAGAGTCTGAAAAGAGCTTAAAGAGGACTCCAGGAGGGTTCATTTCTCGTATAACCTCGTTGAGCCCGAAAAAGTGATAAAACTATGCTCGATCACGTTCTTTTGTGTTTATGAGCATAAGAACGGACAAAAACGATGCTCGAGGTTTTTATGTAAAAACCCTAAAAAACAATCAAAATCACACCATAACGGAGAAAAATATGTCCATATCCTTCTTTGTAATCATCAATGTTTCACACCTGCAAGTCATTACACTCATTTGTATATTAGTAATTAGGTTTAAACAATATATAAACGTAAAAACACAAAAATGACATAGTAAAAAGTAAATTAAATGAATGAATAACCATTTTTACCATATCATTTCACATTTTCACTATTGAGTTCCCAAAAACCCCCATTTTACCCTTTGACTTCAGCGTTGATTTCCGGGAGCTACAAGAGATCATTTGACGAGCCGTCTATAGTACTACAGTAAGCTCTTCCTTCTTGATCTTTTCATGGTTTAAATTTCTGATTTCATTGGTTAGTTTTTGCATTTTCAAGTGGTTTTTGAACCCTACATGCGCGTAGGAATTCTCGCAGGTTGCCCATATGGGGCCTGCGAGAATGATACTTTCTCACAGGCAGGATTTGAGCCACCTGCGAGGGGTTCGCACTGTGTATAATAAGTCACCTGCGAGCAGCACAGAACTCAAAAAAAAATTTAAATGTTTATCCAATGAAAAAGATTTATATCATGAATAAAATCATTAATCCCCTTTGTATGTTTCTTATGCAGATAAATAGCCACAAACATGGTGCTTGAGTGGCAGGAATGAGAACATGAGGAGGATAATGCAAATTCCGAGAATCATCCTCCCACCATAGCTGCATTAAGAGATTGTGGTCTCTTAAAATACTTCTGTATCCTGAGCATGAGAGCCCAAGTCAGATTACTGGAGTATCTAGTCCGTATGTGGGATCCATACCAGCAAGTTTTCAATGTAGGAGCTCACACATTAGCCATTGACATAGAGGACATATACTTCTTGACCGGATTATCCAGGCACGGGTCTCATGTCAGTCTGACCGGCAGCAGAGGTGGCGAGTTAAAAAATGAGTGAATATTGTAATCAATACTATGTACCTGAGGCCGAAAGAAAGAAAGGGAAAGTGGTGATCTGGGAAGTAACAGACTTGACTATCTGCACTATTCTCTTCACGATTTCTCGGATGGCTGGAAGTTCCACTCCCCATATGGAATTACAGAGCTACTTCTAGTATGCCATCGATTGTACTGAGCCCCGAGTATTTAACTGGGCTGATGCAGTATTGTGCAGTATCAAAAGACAACTAATCAAGTGCAGGCGGGGTGAACTGAAACAATTTGGATATGGATCTTTGTTAGTGTCTTTCTTCCTTGAGAGAGTCCCCGTATTCAGACTACAGGTTGAGTGGGACTTTCCAGGTCCTAGGGATCCAAGGATGTTGCGATGGTGTCGGCTCATGGCCCGGCACATGGCAGGACCAATCGTCAAATATGACGATATTTTCTTTGATTGGTTGCAAAACCAAATGCTGAAGGTCGATGACTACGCCTATGTTGGGTTGGATTTCCGAGGAGATCTGGATCTAGCACTGCCTGAAGACACTCAGTGGGGATACCTCGGTAAGAAGTACACGCATTTTCTCTTTTTAAATTTTTTTGAATTTTTATCATATTTAAATGTTTTTGTTTTTATATATTTATCTGAAGACTAACACAAAATGTTTGTTGATAACACAGATGTTGGACCATATAGACCTCTTGGCACCTCTCCTATCCAGCGATGAGGAGAAGTAGCACCAGCAGCACCACAGTATGCAGAAGATTATCAGGTTGTGGAGCAGAATTTAGAGGGTCTGACAACAGACATTCTAGATATGACTCTGGAAGAGATCCCACGACGTGACCAGCGTCACACTGTAGGAGTTTCAGCAGCTATGGGTCGACTGCTCCGTAGAGTGGCTAGGGCAGTTGTGTGTTACTGTGAACGTCATCCATGACGTCTCATTGTAGAAGCTATAATCTTCCATTTTTGATATTTTGGTCTTCGGACAAACTTTTTGTAAAAACAACAAACTCTTTCGATCATTATATACAGATGGCTTCTACCGATTTAATTTATATTGTGTGAATTTTAAATGTGTTTGATTTATAAATGGTTCAAATGTCTGTCCAATACATAATTAGCTAATGCATCTGTTAATGTATTAAGACATATAGGAATATGTTGATATTCAATGTAATTGAAATATCGTTCCAAGAGGCGAATTCGCAAATACACTTATAATAAAGTAGGACTTCGAATAGAGTAGACATTACTTAGTTGTAGTACCACAAGCTGTGAGTCGAGTCGCACAACCAAATGATGAATTCTGAGCGAGATAACATTGACCAATTATTCAATAATGGCGCTATACTCTGCAATGTTGTTGGTTGCACAGCCAAGACATACACCTCGTAAAGAGATAAGTTCGTTGGTTGGGGCATAGATTTCTCATGCAGCGGAAGCTAAGTTTCGAGTACTACGGCTAGCACCATCAGCGAAGCCAATATAGGGTAGCGAAGACTCCGACATCTGGCAATCAAACACAACGTCACATAAGGGCAGAGACCAGATAACGTCAAAAGAAAACTAAAGTAACATACACAAAGTATGATACATAAAAATACAAGTACTTGTGCACAAAAGACTTATGCATAGTACTTCTTCAAGTACAACCCATTCCTGGGTTCACTCAAAGGTATACCATCATAATCAACCAGATCATACGCTCCTTTTTCCAAAACTCGACGAACAATGTAAGGACCACACCACATTGGTTCAAATTTCCCAGCTCCTAAGACATCTTTATCTTGTTCATACAGAAGAACAAGATCACCTTCAGAGAAAACACGAGGCTTGACATGCTTGTCATACTGTGCCTTGACACATTTATTTTGGGCTTCTATTACGAGAGTGGCATCACGTCGAGTTTCGTCTAATCACATTAAATACAATAGACGCTCTTCTTCAGCAGAAGTATTAGGTAAGAGTTCGACAGCTAGCTTCAGAGAAGGTATCTCACATTCTATTGGAAGAATGGCTTCCACACCATAGACTAATCAAAAAGGCGTAAACCCCGTAGTGGATTTAACAGATGTATGGTATGCCCACAATGTCGAAAACAACATCGTGTGCCAGCTAGTTTTATGAATTCCTATCATCCATCGAAGCATAGTTATAAGAACCTTTTTTATTGCTTCGACCTGGCCATTAGCTTGTGGATAATAGGGTGTTGAGTTATCGTGACGAAGACCCAACTTTTCCATCAGTTCAAACATCATAAAATTCGTAAAATGACTACCATGATCAATAACGATAGCTTGAAGAACATCAAAACGGGCTATGACATGGTTAAAAAGAAACAACGCTACAGTATTTCGAGTATTATCAAATGTTGGCATCGCCTCGGCCCATTTTGTAAAGTAATCAATAGCTACAATGATGTAACCATGCCCCCCGGCCGAGTGAGGGTGACATGTCATGAAATCAATGTCCCATTTTGCAAAAGGACCAACTGAGACCACAGGATGAAGAGGAGTAGGATACGACCGAATTTTCTGATTGTAGGTCTGGCAGGCATGGCACTTCTAAACAACGGTAATGTAGTCATTAAACAAAGAAGGCCAAAAATATCCTGCGCGTAATATTTTCTGGGCAGTAGCATACCCAGACATATGACCACCACATGCTCCGGAATGGCAGTCATTCAAATCTTTCTCAGCTTCGTCAAAAGTCAGGCAACGTTGAAAAATAGAGTCAATTCCCCGACGGTAAAGAGTATCCCCGAGGATAATGTATTGACGCGCTTGATAGCGGATACGACGTCGTTCAGTACTAGACAAAGCAGGCCAGAAAGTTTGGGTTTGGAGATATATAATGATATCTCCATACCAAAGATCGTCTATGCTTATAAGGAAAAGAGATTCATCAGGCAATGAATCTACTGCTACATTTTTCGTGGCTGAGTGAGGAAAATCACATATCAATTCAGTGAAAACTAAGGATTTCTTAGATGTGGCACGATCGAACTCCAAGTCAAACTCCTGGAGTATGAAAATCCATTTGGAGTACTTGCCCCCTAGCAATTGACGAGTCAAAATGTGTTGCATAGGGTTGCAATGCGAAATCACTGTAGTTTTCCTGGAAAGGATATAATGTCGAAAGCGTTGAACGGCTTGAACGGTAGCCAAAGCCAGTTTCTCAACATGTTGATACTTGATTTCAGTTGATGATAGACTTCGACTCAAGTAATAAATAACATGTTCATCGTGCACATCATCCTCTTGAACTAGAACCATGACAATGGTATACTCGGAGGCAGCAAGATAAAGAAAGTAATCACGACTATAATCGGGAGGAAAGAGAAGCAAAGCACGGGTGAGGGATAACTTTAAAGCATCAAAAGAATTGTTGGCAATAGAATCCCAAATGAACTCGGAATCTTTCTTTAATAGTCGGGTAAAACCATGAGTAATCTCAGCGTAATTAGGAATGAAACGTCGAAGAAAGTTTGCTTTCCCCTGCAAACTTTGCAACTGGCGCAGTGAAGAAGGAGGAGGAAGATTAAGAATCGCCTCGACCTTAATAGGATCCACCCTAATCCATTGACGTGAAACAATGAAACCTAGAAGACGGCCAGATTCTACGCAAAAAACGCATTTATGAGGATTTAAACGAATGCGATAGAACCGACAACGAATGAAAATTACTCAGAGATGAGTGGGGTGATCGACTCGGTGTAAATAATGAGCTAGTAAATCGTCCAAATAAGGTTGAACGATATGCTTTATATCGTGAAACGCATAAGACATAGCACGTTGAAACGTCACGCCCACGTTCTTAATACCGAAGGGAAGTTTTCTATAGGCAAAAGTACCCCAAGGAAAAATAAAAGCAGTTTTATGCTGGTCCTCGGGAGCGATGTTAATTTGATTAGAGTCAGAGAAACCATCCATGAGAGAAAAGATTTCACTTCCGGCACAGTCATCGACAATCTGGTCGACGAAAGGGGTTGGAAAGTTGTCTTTTGGACAGGCTTTGTTAATATCCCTATAATCAACACACACACGAATACTACCACCTTTCTTATCAATCAGTACAGGGTTGAAAACCCATTCTATCAGAGCCACGGGATAAATAAAACCGGCTTTGAGAAGTTTTTCAACTTCAAGTTTGATAGTCGCCGCTTTGCATGGGTGCACTAGACGTAGGCGCTGCCGGACTGGTTTAGCTCCGGGGTATGTCTTTATCTCATGTACAACAATAGCAGGGTCGATACCTGGAATCTCTTCGTAGCTCTAGGCAAAAATATCATGAAATTCTTTGAACAGAGAAGTATAGGTGAAAATTTCATCCAGAGAACACGAAGCTCCAATATGAACATTTTCAACTATCCCAGGTTTAACTGAAATATCAATGGGAATCATGGGAGAAATATTATTGAGGTTCCCTTAGGCAAACACATCATGTGTAGATCCAGGAATGGTTGATATGACAACAATGGTCGACAGAGTCGAAATCCGTTGATAGTTTTCGAGAGTCTGTTGTTCCAGAAACAGTATGGAACGATGATGTCCATCGTCCCAAGGGGTGTCTTCCATGATAGACATGATCATCTCATCAGTGGGAAAGATGACCTGGAAAGGATCAGTAGACAAATCATCAAGAGGGGGTGAAGAAGGTGTTTCCAATTGAATGGCGTGATAAGCAAACTCAATCGAACTTAACGGCATGACGTCGCCGAAACGAGTATGATCTCCTGGGTCAGGGACTATCCAAGAGTCAGAAGACACAGGAAGCTCATGAGGTACAGCAGATATCATATTAATAGAAGCAACTGACGGACGTGGAACATTGGGTGGTGGTGGAATGGGGAAAGTACCCATTAACGAAGAGTCTTTTAAAAGGCGTACACCAACATTCTCGTAACCCGGTGGGGTTCTAGCTATAAACGGCACGTTGCCAATACGAGTATCAAAATTAAAGAAGGCAAGTTGATCAACCGTGACAACCTTTCCCTGATGAGGAAATCGTACGACATGGAAAAGTGTTGACACAACAGCGCGCATAGAATCGACCCAACTACGACCAAGTAGACGATTATAATCCAGGGGAGCATCAAAAACTTCCACTTCAACTTGGACTATCTTACCTTCTAGAGTAACAGGCAACGACAGAAGAACAATGTAAGGCTTAAAACTAGAACCATTGAAGGCTTTCAAAGTATTTTTTGATTCATTTAAAGGAGGAGAGCTAATGGCTTTCCAACAAGAAAAAGACATTACACACGTAGAGGCGCCCTCATCGATAATAGTTCGACAAATATTCTTGTCGGTGACAACAACTTGTATCTGAAACGCAAGCTGAGGAGGTAACCTTGGAATATGATCTTCCAAATCAAAGACTATTAAATTTGTATCTGTTGGATTGATTCCATCTATATCTTTCAACAGAGCCCTCCGTTGTGCAGGACAAGACTGAAGGACTTCAAGGGAAGACATCGTTGAAGGTGCTTGGACCAGATCTTCGACAATGTTATAGTTCTGGGCCGCACGAGCATGCGGATTGAAGTCTGATTTCTTAACGACACCTTTTGGGGGTGGTCGCAGAACTGTATCAAGGTTCGGTCGTTCGAGATGAAGAGGGTCGTTTGTAGGTGGAATCAGTGGAGAGGGTTGTACCAAATCAGGAGGTAAATCGTCAACCTTCTCCTTGGATGGAGTATAGTCTTTGGCTCTAGTCATGAGTGCAATGTTATTTTTCTTAGAATCACCGGTACACATCAAAACATATGACGTCGTAGAAGTAGATGGTTGGTCATGAATGACAAACTGAGCCTGTTGTTGAGACGGGAAGGGTTGGGACAAGACCTCAGAACATCATGGACAATCCTTCCTGTAGTGATCGTCACCACAGATAAGGAAAGGGTAGCATGGTTTGCGCTTATCCCGATATTCAATAGGAGGAGTTTTAGTTTGCTCGTTTTGATTATTATTTTTTCTCTCCTTATTCTTGCCTCTCCCTTTCTTTGATTTATTTTTACCGGTCGGTGTAGATTGAACAATGTTCACCTCAGAAGTTTTACCGGTGGAAGTGGCAGGAGACAGAGCATTTTGAACATTAGAAGATGTAGACTTAGGGGTTTTATTTGAAACGGAATGTGAGTGGACATGAGCAGTACCAATCACACCATCAGTTGTATACGAGGCAGCTGGAGCAGTTGAAGTGTTGGAAGTACCAGGACGAGGTAATTCAGGTAGCAAATCGTAAAGTGTTCCCGTTTGCGAATAAACGAGATCAAGATATTGAGCACGACTGATAGAATACTCCTCCGTAACAACACCACCCATGGAAATGTCTTTACCAATTTCGTTCACGAAGGATTTCGTAAACCATTCTGCCAATAATTGATCAGGGAGTTCAAGTTTAATAAGACATCTTCTCCTTTGCCACTCATGGATATGATTCAATATATGAGTGCCTTTAGTTTGTTTGAAGAAAGTCAAGATTTTAGTCCTAGTATCATAACGGATCGGTAGCTGGTAATGTGTAAGAAAAGCCATAGCTAGGGTGTTGAAATCAGAAAAGAAACCCCGTGGCAATTCAATATACCACTTCGCAGCAGAACCGGTGAGGGTTCGTTGAAAAAGACGTAGACGAATGGAGTCATCCATCAACGAGTTGGACGAACACCATAAGTGAAAAGTCATAACATGATTATTTGGGTCCTCTCCCACCTTCCCATCGAACTTCGGAATATCTGATGGAAGCTTAGCAGGAATAGCAGGCCATTGGGGAGAGTGACGAATAGGATCATTTAGAATCCTAGACAAATCTGGCAAATCCAAAGTAGCAAGAAAAGGTAATTGTCGGTTTACTTGCGGGTACTGATGGCTTTGGGGTGGAAGCCCTATCGGTAAACCAGTAGGACCGTAAGCAGTCTGTCCGTAGAGAGAAGACCCTGGCTGATTCTGTGGTGGCCGAATAGGATAGTAGCCCCAAGGATTGTGACCTTGAGTTTGAGTAGGGACCTGAGGTTGAGTATTTTGACCCTGACCCCAAATAGGATTAGGTATACCCGGATAAGGTTGGCCGATAGTAGGGGCGGGTTGCTGCCCCCCAGCATTTTGAGGAAAGTTTTGTAAAAGCTGATTCCAATACTAGGCCAACTCAGGAGGTATGTTTTGTCCAAAAGGTGAGGTTGGTCCCCCGATTGTAGGTATAGTTCCACCCGGAAGTTGTGTGCCAACCGTAGGTTGCGTAGTAACTGTGTTGTGCCCGGGAAAAAGAAAAGGAACCGTACCACCCTGTCCACCAACAGGAATTTGCAAGTTTGGTGCAACAGTCGGGACAGTGCCACTAGGATTAGGAATGCCAGAAGGAAATGGTGGGAGTGTCAGGATAAAACCGGGAATAGGATGCCCAGGAAAAGGAGGACCACCTGGAGAACCAGCTGGGGTTTGCGGAGGTGTTGGATTAGAAGCATTCAACGCATGGTAACTGGGTGGTAATGTCCGGTTGACATCAAGCATTTGTTGGGTATTGATAGGAGCAAGAGTAGCTGCAGTAATTCCAGTTTGGACACTCATAGTATTCGTGAGATGGGCCATCTCGGGAGGGAGAACAAAGCGATAAGTGGTAGTCTCTGGTGTAGTTTTTGTCTCAGAAGACACTGCAGGGTTGATTTCGTAGAGTGTGGGTGACTCAATACCAAAAAGGACTCGTCGAAAACCACCTGAACAAAAAGGATCTTGGCCTACTACACCGGGAGAAGGCCCAACAGTTGATTCAGAAGATGTAACAACGGCTTCGTCAGAAGAATTTAATCGCACAAAAGGTCGTTCACCACAGTGAATGCGATAGTCCTCTCTAGTATTGGTAATCCAAAAATCTTCTAGAGAGTCAGTTCGTTCTACTTGTGGGGTGGTGACAACTGGAACGTCACTCGTTTCTCCGTGTGGTGGAGTAACCATTGGGACTTCAGTCTGATGGGGAGAACCCTCCGGTGTACCGATAGGCAAGGGTTGAGAATCGTCTAGATGCTCTGGAGATAAACATTGCATTCTACGTGAACGTCGTGGGGGAGAAATTGTAAATGAGTGACAAGCTCCGCGAAGAAATTCCTATGGTCAACTTCGAGAAACAAACAACACACACTAGTAAACAAAATCTAGGTAGCAATCACCAAGCAAATAAGACCTTCTAATATTGAAGCGACTAGTTGGTGATGAAATCCAATGTCGCAACAATGAGACAAGAAGGGGCGGGGCTAGGATGGAAAAGTTATGTTGACGACCTGCTTAACGGACTTACACCCTGGTGCAAGCTCCCACACATAATCATGGGTATACCCTCCAAGGAGCCTGAGTGATTTTGATGAACGTCAATTCGAGGTACCGTGAAGACTTTCCCCTCCACAGTCACCTTAGGTAAGAACCTAGAAATATAGGCCACTAAGGTCACCACAAACAACAGTACAGTCTGGGGGAACAGTCGTTAGTCTGGTCCACACGCAAGGGCAGGGTATCTAGCCCAAAATCAACTCAAAAGGCTTCCACTCATCATTATGGGTATACCTCGGAGTGACCCACGTAATACGTGCAATCTCTACATTGATGTCAACAAAGCAGGGTGAGTAACTCTACCAACACCAATGCGACCTAGTGCTTGCCCTTTGTGTTAGAAGGGCTTCCCAGAACAATATGTTGCAAATGGAATTTAACACTCCCTAACTCAAGATGCTATTGTGTGTTTTGAGCTTTTGGAGAGTGGATCTTTCTTCCTACTCCAAAGCACTAGCCTAGCTAAATGTTTGTGTAAAAGAGCCCTAGAAAAGAGTTACTAGATACATTTTAAGATTACGCAATGTTTTTAAGAGTTGTTGTTTACACAATGGCAATGGAAGTGAAACTAATGTTGTATGACGCTGACCCAAACAATGCAAGAATGAAAATGAAAAATAACACTTTTCGTTCAATGAATCCTATGTATGAGAGAGAGAGAAAGTTTTCCAAATCAACTAAACTATAACGCACAATTTCCTTTCAAATGTCAATGCAAACAATCAGTAATCAAATGAAAATTCTCTATGTGTCTTTTTCAATACTTCAACAATCTCTAAAATTTGATTTTTCAATGTTTTCTAAAAGACAAAAACAATTTTTTGAAAGAAAATCTAATTGTTCACTTTCCAAAAAGAACTCTCACTATGCCAATGAGAATACAAAAATCAAATCAATGAACAAGCAAATAACAACCCAATCAACTCTTTCAATGAAAGCAAAAACAAAGAGCAAACCAATTAGTCTTCTCAATGCAAACGAAAATGTTCTTTCAAACCAATAAGCAAATGAGAAAAATCAAGCACTTAACTCTCAACCAATCATTGGTTCTCAACCAATTAGACACACTCAGCTCTTGAAAGCAGAGAGAATGAATTTACCAATAAGAGTCAAGAAAATAAAGTCAATCTACAAAGGACAAGAAAAACCTTGAAACCCTAAAACCATTCAAGCATGCAAACTAAAGCAAGAAACATATCAATCAATGATCCAATAAACCCAAAAGAGGTAATTCAACTGATCTGAGCAGTTAGAAAAACCAAAACTAAATTTCAAAATTTTCAAAAATCTTGTTCACAGGCAAGCAGTGTTACACAGTGCGAGAATCTATGATTCTCGCAGGCAACCTTTTAGCAAGGTGCGAGGGTCTCGCACTGAACCCTATGAGCAGGGTGCGAACCTTACTACTTCTCGCAGGCTGTAGTTAAACACAGTGTGAGAACTCCTGAAGATGACAAAAAATTTGAAAATGAAAGCAAAATTGACAAAGGCTTCTGGACCTAGAAGGTCTATCAGGATATTCTAAAGACTCAGAGACTGATAAGATAGGAGAAAAATGAAACTAGAGAAAATGGCCACAGAAAAATACAAAAAGCCACCAAAACATGGGGTTATTCCCCAGTGGAGTCACCAATTTTGTTTTAGGATTAATCCGTAAGTGTGGACACAAACCGATCTCCTTAGATCCACCTGGATCTAGAACAAAATAGGACAGAATAATACTCTTTCCCTAGATTTAGACTAGTGAATGGACTAGGAGGCAAGAATCATGAACATACTTTGTGATCACTTCCTTGGGTCTCTGTTGTCCAGCTTCGCTCCAATGCTCTTGTGTCGTCAAGACCACAACAGTACAAACCAATCGAAGTGAAGACAACTCAATATATTC
>CBVK0102946318.1:0-13515 GCA_900067695.1 Picea abies
ATGGTTGAGATCTCTCCAAAAGTATCTCAACTCAAAACCCACTTTGGGTTAAGTTCCCTAAGTTCACTTTATGCCCCCTCATTCACCCACTTCGTGAATAATTAGTCACTTTAGTCTAAAATGACCAAATTTCACTTTTGACTTAATTCTCCTAATTCAAAGTGAAATTAGACATAAAGTACAAGGCACATAATCCCAATGTATTTCCCACTTGTGGTTATAGACCCAAAACCACAAGGGGACCACTTCCCAAGGTACACTAGAACTCAACAAACCTAAATATGCTTAAAATTAGTGGAGAAGTTAAGGCTGGAAAATTGTAAGGTGACATCTACAAATGTAGAGGTTAGGCTGAAGTCAACAACTACATCTTACTGAAAACCAACCATTGAGTTAGTGTACACTAAGTAGTTCGTGGGAAGCTTGATTCATCTCACATTCACTAGCCAAAATTTGAGCTTTAACACATTTTTAGATTTATGACAGCCTCTAAAGCTAGTCATTGAACAATATCCAAGGAGACGATGAGGTATGTGATGGGTAATATGGAGTTTGAAAAATGGATGGTAGACGAGAGGATTTTTGGCTCAATGTTTATACACATTAGGATTAAGCAAGTTTTGTCGACGACAAGAAGTCCATAACAAGGCATGTTTTCAGCCTTGGTATAGGCACAATTTCTTGGATGAGCAAGATATAGCATGTGGTAGCAGTTTCCTCCATTGAAGTGGAGTATAGGAAAATACCGATTGCAACTTGTGTGGGGTTTTGGCTGAGGAGAATATTTGCCAATTTGCTATTAGAACAAACTGATTCGACTATACTCCATTGTGAAAATAAATGTGTTTTGAAGCTAGTGAAATATTCCGTCTTCCATGAATGAAGAAAGCAAGTAGAAGTAGATTGTCACTACATTCAACATCTCGTGACCCTAGTATACATGACTTGAGGGGATCTCTTTTGCAAAAATAAGTTGTCCATAGATGAATACTTGAAGGCTTTGGAAGAGTCATGGGTCAAAATGGGATGTACCATCATGTTAAATGAATGGACTAATGGAAAGAACTATCCTATCATATATTTCCTTGTCTCTTGCCCTTAGGGAACCGTGTTTTTGAAATTGGTTGATTCATCTAATAAGGTGAAACCTACAAACTTGTTATTTCAGTTTTTGGATGAGATTGTTATGTTAATGGGGGAGTCAAATGTTGTTCAGATCATCATAGATAATGCATCTAACTATGTTCTTGTTGGTAAGATGTTCAAGGCTAAATACCAAACCATATCTTAGACCTCATGTGCTGCATATTGCATAGACCTCATGCTTGAGGACATATGCAAATGGGATTGGATCAAGAACACTGTAGAGCATGCCAAGAGAATTACAAAATACATCTATAACTGCTCATGGTTATTGAACCTAATGAGGAAAAACATTAGGGGCATGGACCTTGTTAGGCCTGCTATCACAAGATTTGCAACTCACTTCCTCACATTGCAATCTCTCCTTTTCCAAGCACAAAACTTAAGAAAAATGTTTTCAAGTGATGAGTGGAATGGATCTTAGTGGGCTCACAAACAAGATGGAAAAGACACTCAGAGAAAAGTTTTTGAGAGCACTTTTTGGAAAAAAGTAGCAAAGGTTGTGAAAATTTGTGAGCCTCTTGTTAAGGTGTTGCAGTGGGTGGATGGGGCTATGGATTAGACAAAGGAGCAAATAAATGAAATGTACAAGGATAGAGTAACTAAGTATATTTGGGAGATCATTAATAACATATTGACCAATCAACTCCATCACCCTATACATGTTGTTGGGTATTACTATTTCCTAAAGCCAAGGTATCATTACATAGCTCAGTTAGGAGAAGATCAAATTGGGGAGGTCAAAGATGGATTGTATGAGTGCTTAGAGTGCATGGTCCCTGATGAGAGTGAGCAACTGGAAACACATTGACAGATCAATGCTTTAACTAGAGCCACAAATACCTTTGGTGAAAACCTAGCAAAGATTGTAAGAGATGTGGACCAACTAGGTAAACAATTCCAAAAATTTTTAAAGTTAAATTGTTTAAACTTTAAACACTTGAATTTTTAGTTAAAGTCACAATTTAATTTGTTGAACTAACTTTGTCTTTGTAGCACATTGGTGGGAGTCATTTAGTAGCCAATGTCCTCAATTGCAAAAGTTTGCAATTTAAGTCCCGAATCAAACTTGCAGTGCTTTTGGGTGTGAGCGCAATTAGTTTGTCTTTGACCAGATTCACACAAAGAAGAGAAACCATTTAGAACAAAAATGATTAAATGATCTTGTCTTCATGCAGTACAATTGCTTGTTAAGGTGCAACCAGTTGGTGAACAAAAGACTTGATATAGATCCCATTGGGTTGGACAATATTAATCCAACCTTAGAATGGGTAGATGAGTCTCACTCAACATAGTTTGATATTGATTATGATATAAATGACTTGGGGTGGATTGGTTTGGATTTAGATCTACTAGTAGGAGTAGGTGTAGAACTAGTCATGGCATAATTAAGCACTAGCCATGCAACTCGTGCTTCTACTAGTACTACTACTATGGTTGCACATGTCCCTAAGGAGTCCGACAAGTTTGAAGACTTTCAGCTAGAGGATGATCTTGTAGCTCATGCCAAGGATCCCATTTCTAATAGTGGTGATGTGTTTGATGATTGATCATGTTGATTAGTGAATTGTATTAAGCCAATAGCTTGTAGCATGTTTTTTGGACCCTAGAGGCCATTTAGAGTCTCATTGATTATGTCTTTTGTTTCTGATATGTATTGCACTCAGTGTCATTTTGATATATTCACCCTCACATGGTATATAGATGAGAAAACTTTGCATATTTTGTCTCTAATGGTTTGGAATCTTCAAAAAATATTTTTTCCATAAAAATTTAAATATTTTATGTATTTTTTTGTAAACTAAGTCATTAAATTGAAACCGGTCCAAGTCATGGCCAAGTCTAAGTTCGAGTCCGAGTTTTAAAACGTCGCCTCAAAGATGAAACATCTAGAAAAGGCCTCGAACAATGTGTCTTTACTCTCAAATACCTCAATAGGTGAAATAGACCTCTAAATATGGGAAAATGGATATAATAATGTGTCCTTATCCCCAAAAGTTGTCCTCAAAGGGGAAACATGCCTCCAAATACATGGAAGATACTCCATTAGGGTTATTTCTCACCCCTTGTCTCCAACATGCCCTAAACATCTGCTTGAAAAGTGCATTCAACCTTAGGTGGGCCTTTGGCCAAGCCCAAATGCAATTTAGTGCCACACGACACCTTTCTAAGAGGGACGTTCCTTGTTTTATGCTGATTAACCCTTTTGTTTACTACATGTCATGTTCTAGACCTCCAACATGTGTCAAGTGTGCTTGAATGGAACCATATTGTTAGATTTAGGGTAAAATTGAAAACAGCAGTCTCTTTTAATTATTTAATGCAAAATAAACTTAGATCTTAAAACATAGCAACATATAGAAGAACAGATCTAAGGTATATAGAGGCAGCAGTAGTTCAGAAGATATATCAGATCTTAACTGTAGTACCTCAGGTCAGAAATCAAGTGACTAAAATTATAAACAAGTTCAGATCAAAGACAGTGACAGCAGCTCTTGAGCTACAACAGTAGATCTATATTCCAAACAGCAATAGAAGCAGAAGAGAAACTATATCATATACTAAAACTCAAATCTCAGTCAATAATGAAAAGTTCTTTTATATCCTCCAGGAGAATGGCTCTCGCTGCTGCATGTAAATTTAACACATATGGTGAGATATGCCTCTAGAAAAGCCTCCATCAGGCCAACAATACATCTACACTTTTGTTCTTGCCATCTGGATGTGGAATGGTGCTCGGGCAAGAGGGAACAAGGTGCATGGAGTCCAAGTCTGTCCCTGCGACCTATAACTGTCACTGAACTTCAAAATACTTTTGTTGTGCCGGCGAGATAAGAAAACCCATGAAAATGCCGATTAAGACATGTATTTTCAGGCAGTAACATCTTCCATAAGGACAACCCAGGGAGCATAACTTTTCCTATTTAACTGTTGTGAATATGACGATGTATAATTCTGAGAACCTGAGATCTTTGCAAAGTGACTAAAAAATAAATGAATTTAGAGGTACCTGTGGGGTGAATTTCATACTGCTACTTCCTTAATTGATATAATTTGTACTTCAATGTGTCTGCTTTGCACGTTGGACTCCTGAATCCACTAGCGCTTGCCACATCATTGATGGGTATCTACATCTGAGCCATCCAAATTTATTTATTGCTGCAATGCTGGAAAAGGCTTGTCTGAGACGTTACCTTGCCTTTTCAAGATATGGAGATCTTCTGCCAGTCTCTTGGGCGTCACAATGTCTAGTGTGAAATTTCTGAACTACTATGCCACTCATATTTCTGCCTCATATTTTATATTCTTTGTTATTGCTGCTTTCTGCCTCATATTTTATACGCTTTGTTATTGCTGGAAATATTTGTTCTGAGTATCAATGGCCTGGAATCTGTTGCCTGCTATCCGGTCTCACACATGCTAATGCCTCTTCTCTGTCAGCAAATCGTTCTGTAAAACATTGATTTTTGTCTGTAAATTGGGGTTGTCTGCAACTTGGTTGTCTTCCAGAAATCATGGATCTTCAATTGCAAGCAACTGTTCTCTGCAATCTATCTCTTATATTGTCTGCTATTAGCTTTGATTCTGCTATTGAATGTGGTCTTTTTCAAGTCTGCTATTGAATGATGCCCCTTCCTCTGTTTCACAAAAAACATGTTTCTTTTAACTTTCTTTAACTTTATTTCGCTTTTTTAAAGGCAAAACTTTAGGATATTTTATCTTAATTTTTAAAATTTGCATCTCATAGTAACACTTAACTTTGCTTATATGTCCTGACGCTTTGGTCTGTGTCCCACAAAATGGAATTTCCTTCTCACACAACCTTAGACAGTTTCTGTTCTCATCCACAATCCTGCATCTCCAACTTGGATCTTGGTCTTCTTCTTGGTCTCTGATTCTTATCTACCACGGTCTCCGCCACAAGCTCTGGACTTCTTTTTCCTTTGATACCGTGTTGAGAAAAGATATTTAAATAAAAGGAGAAACTTGTGCACAATACGAGATGCAATTTTATTAGAGGAAGACTATATGTACATTGCTTTGGACATAACAACACAACTCCTAAAAGTATGGGAGCATGACTTAATTATTAAAGAAGCAGCCTGCTATTCTACAAAACACTAAGAGGTACCACTAAATGTAGATGACTTCACAATCTATATACAAGCTTAAGTTAACATTTGCAATTAATCTCTATCACTCCCTACTCAATTGAGTCTCCTTTTGACAGTAATATACCTGAGCAAGGAGGACATCTAGCACGTATCTGCTATATTTGGTTGTATAGTCAAAGCCCTTATTTTTGCAGAAATTCAATTACACCAGGATGCAACACCCCAGCTAAGATCCGGACAGTACTTTCATTAGTAGGGAAAACAGTCATTATGAATTTGGGATATCATAATTTTTGCTTGGCAACAATTCAACTTAAGCATCGAGGAAATAATGAATACTTAATACATAATTCCACTAATATAATTTTAGGTCTATTTTTATCATGTTAAAAAATGTGCACATTTACACATCATCCCTCTAATTACTGGAAGACAAGAGTGGGTGAGAAATTCCAAGATTCAATCGATTGTATGTAATCTTATTGTACACTAGGAGAAGCCATGTGGCATTCTGACGTTAAGCTACTCTTTCTACTTCAGGGAGCTTTTCTCCCATTCTACACTCACCCGGAGCTCTTCTCTGGGCATGTATTTGGCATTTATTTGTGTGCTTAAAAGTTTGGGCCAGTTCTTCTCATCTTGTTCCATCGATTACTAATATCTGCATATGAAATTAGAATTTGGAATTGATGGGATGTTTAGGTGACACTATATCATAAATCTGATTAGTTCTAGTGTGAAAAAACATATCTTGGATCAGCCCAAAAGATTAGAGTCTGACATTTGTACAGTACACTACATGTCACATCTCTTTGCTCATTTTCATAGTGGCGCTTTGTAAGATGTATGTGTGGCGCTTTGTAATATGCTCTAGTTATTGTTAGACTTGTCTTTTGCTTGCATTTTTGTAACAATTTAGTTTCAGTGTGGAAGTTAATTGGATCCATTCTCATGAGTTTTGGTGCACAATGCCTTGTGTTGTGGCGTTTGTTTGGTCCAGGTACAAAACTGAAGATGGTCAAAAACTTGAGCCTTTGGAGGAAGTAATAATTGAGGTTCGATATTTTTGAATTTTTTATGGTAAAGGTGTTTTTGTTAATATCTCTTGTGTGGATTGAGAAGACTCCTAGGTATAGTCATATTTGAACTTTTTCTGCATGTTGAATATCCATTTAAAATTTTTCAGTTAAATGAAGAACACGTTGGGCTTGTTATGGAGGCCTTGTCAAACAGACGCGGAGAGTTGATAGACATGGGTCCTTGTGCAGGAGCAGAGGGACGAACAAGAATGACTTTGACATGTCCTTCAAGGTGTGAAAATTCTTTGCTTTGGAAATTGATTGAAAAAGAAGTATTGAAGTATCTTGAATATTTTGACAGAATTTCTCCCTCATTAAAATCTTTTATCTTCTGTATAATTTAAAATATCGTTTGAAGTATACAAGTATGACACCATATCCAAGGGATTTTGGATTGTTTTCTTGCTATTGATGCTGCAAAAGTGTTATCTTTTTATTCATAGCAAGGAAAGTGTTAAAATAAATGTTAGTTTATAATGCTCAACTAGATATTAGACTTGGGCATTAATAAATTCAATTTGACTTTAGGTTAGTTTATGCCTTTATTTCTTATTTCACTTTATTGGTTTATTCCACATTCATAAAGTGGATTGACTCGACTTGATTGTAGCCCTATATAAGAAAGCTTTCGCTTTCTCATTCAATATACAATACCGAGAACTCTTTCGAGTTATCTTAGTTTCTTTATGTGCTCGATTTCCGTAAAATGGTATTATAGCCCAACGTTTTGGAAGTCGTATCAAGAGTTTGGGGCCTTTGAAAGACAAGGTTTCCACTCTTGTGACTTCAATAGTTTGGGTGCCATAAAGTTTGTGTGAGCATGTAGACCTAGGGACTGCTGCCAACAGAGACGGATCAAGGGATAGCAAGCGTAGCACATTGAAGAGCCAAAAGGGTTTCATTGAAACCAGGCATTATTTTTCCAGGGCAGGTTATCAGGTCTTAGGGATGGCAACAACACCCTTGAGAGTTGAAGACAGATTGTATGGAGCATCCAACTTCCTATCTTGGAAAGCAAGAGTGATTTTGGCGTTGAAAGAGTATGACCTTTGGGAGTTAGTGGACAAAGTTGTTACTCCACCAACAGATCCGACAACTTTGGAAGCTCACAACAAGAAGGAGATCAAAGCAGAGAGGGTCCTCTTGGATTTAGTGAAGGATCATCTGATTCTTCACCTAACCGAGAAGAAGACGACCAAAGAGATGTTGTTGCCTTGGTAAGTTTATTCCATAGCAATAACATGAATATGAAGATGGTCTTAAAAAACAAACTCAGGTTGGTGCAAATGTCTAGATCTGATAATGTTACCAACTATCTCATGAGGATCACATAGGTGCGTGATCAACTTGTAGCCATACGGGAGAAAATATAGGACACAGAGCTTGTGAACGTGGCATTGAATGGTCTTCCCAAGTCTTGGGAACCATTTGTCAAGGGAGTTTGCGCTCGGAAAATATCCCAAATTGGCAGAGACTTTGGGATTATTGTATCCAGGAATAGACTCGGGAGGAGTCTAAGAGAAGCAAGCAGGGGAGTAGTGATGAGAACTTGGCCCTTGTCAGTAAGACAAGAAAGCGCAAAGGAAAGAGTTCTAGCAAGAAGGGTAACAATGATGGAGGATCATCACAGCCAAGGAAGAAGGATTTGAGTAAAATCAAGTGCTTCTCATGTCATAAGAATGGACATTATGCATCTCAGTGTCTGGAGAATGCTTCTCATGTCATAAGAATGGACATTATGCATCTCAGTGTCTGGAGAAGAAGGGTAACAAAAAGATGCAGACAACAAGATCAATAGAGACATAGCTTGATGAGTTTGCAACGAAGTTTGAGAAGGACTATTCACTGGTTTCTTTTCTTTCCACTAATACAACTGTGAAGAGTGCTTGGTTCTTGAACAATGGTGCATCTCTTCATATGACAGAAGCATGGGAGCTATTTAGCAATCTGACAATGAGGGGCTCAAATCTTTATGTGCAACTTGGTGATGATGCCAAGTATGCAGTAAAGGGAGAGGGAACAATTATGTTCTAGCTTGAGTCGGGAGGTTTGTTAGATGACCAGGATGTGCTTTACGTACCTGGTTTGAAGAAGAATTTACTTTCAGTCTCAACTATGGAGGACAAGGGTTTTTCCGTTACTTTTCAGAGAGGGCAAGTACTCATACGTCCAGAGAAAGCTAGCTCGGACAACACAGTGGTCGTTGGGGTTAGAGAAGGCACCGTATACAGGTTGCAAGACAAGCTTGTTCAGGCTTTGGTACATGACAGTGGCAACCTATGTGAGTTGTGGCACAAGAGGTTGGGACACCAACACTACATGGCATTGTCGATTTTGAGGGGGATTGTTATAGGTCTTCCAGAGTTCAATATTGAGTAGCAGGGAGTGTGCAGAGGGTGTGCACTTGGAAAGAATGCCAAGGCTGCTTTTCTGAGCAACAAGAGTAGGTCCAAGGGGATCTTGGATCTTATCCATTTAGATGTGAGTGGGCCGATGTAAGTAGCATCATTACAGGGATAGTCATACTATGTGACGTTTATTGATGATTTTTCCAAGAAAACCTAGATCTTCTTTATGAAGACCAAGGATGAGGTCTTTAGTCGGTTTCGTGAGTTTAAAGCTCAGGTGGAGAACCAGAAAAATAAGAAGATCAAGGTCTTGAGGTCGGATAATGGTGGGTAGTACACCTCCATTGACTTCAAGGATTTCTGCAAGGAGGAAGGGATTAAGAGGGACTTGATAGTCTCATACAACCCTCAGTAGAATGAGGTTGCAGAGAGAAAAAATCGGTTCATCATTAGTTCTGCCAAGGCTATGATACATGACCAGGAGTTGCCTATGTTTCTGTGGGCAGAGGTGTGTAACACGAAAGTGTATGTGCATAACATGAGTCCTCACAGGATATTGGGGGACAAAACTTTAGAGGATGCATTCTCAGGAGTGAAGCCAGAGATAGGACATTTGAGGATCTTTGGTTGTCTAGTCTACATCCATGTTCCTATGGAGAAGAGGACAAAGCTGGAGCCTTCAGGACATAAGGGTATATTTGTGGGGTACCGTGAGACCTCAAAGGCTTACATGATCTTCATTCCAGCGCAACGGAAGACAATTGTGAGCAGAGATGTTAAGTTCGAGGAGAACTTGGCATCTAGCAGATCTCAAGAGTCCTCAACAGTGACAGAGGACGAGGAGCAGTAGGCTCCGAAGGATGAGCAGTAGTCAACAATTCATACTTTAGGTGGGGAGGAGGAGTTATCCCCTTCCATTCTTGTTAGGAGAGCTAGGTGACTATTACAGACATTGAGGGATGTTGGTGAGGCTCCTAAGAGTGCGGTTAGAGAGTGTGGGCCTCCGAAGAAGTTTTCGAACTATATGGCGCTTATGAGTAGCACCATTGATGCTGAGCCTTCTAGTTTTGAGGAATCAACAAATCAACAAGTATGGCAGGATGCCATGGTAGAGGAGTACACCTCTATTATGAGGAATGATGTTTGGGACATAGTGCCGAGACCGGAGGGGAAGTCAGTTGTGTGTTCTAGGTGGCTTTATAAGATCAAGCATGATGGTAGCATCGAGAAGTTCAAGGCAAAGTTTGTGGCGAGAGGGTTCTCCCAGAAAGAGGGAGTGGACTATGAGGAGACGTTTTCTCTAGAGGGTTCTCCCAGAAAGAGGGAGTGGACTATGAGGAGACGTTTTCTCTAGTCGCCAGGTACTCTTCTATTCGAGCTGTTATTTCTATTGCTTCAGTTGAGGTGGAGGATACATCAGATGGATGTGAAAATAGCTTCCTCAACAAGATTTTTGAGGAAGTATACATAGAGAAACCTCAGAGCTTCGTGGTACATTGAGAGGATTCTCATGTGTGTAGGCTTAAGAAAGCCTTGTATGGACTCAAACAAGCACACAGGGTGTGGTATTCCAGGATCGACAGATACTTGCAGAGTATGCGATTTACCAAGAGTGAGGTGGATCCTAACTTGTACTTCATACTTGTTGGAGCAGATCCACTCATCTTGGTTCTATATGTTGATGATTTGTTTCTCACAGGTGCAGAGGAGCTTATTGTAGGGTGCAAAGCGGATTTAGCTCGTGAGTTCTAGATGAAGGACATTGGCTTGATGCATTATTTCTTGGGGTTAGAGGTGTGGTAGGTATCGGGAGAGATCTTCCTTGGACAAGGGAAGTATGCAGTTGAGATCTTGAGGAATTCAAGATGGAGGATTGTAGACCGATGGCTACACCTATGATTACGAATCTGAAGAAGGTGATCACTTCAGATTCAAAGTTGGTGGATCCCAAGATATATAGGCAACTGATAGGGTCCTTGATGTATTTGGTCAACACTAGGCCAGATATATGTTTTGCTGTGAACACCTTGAGTCAGTTCGTGGTGGAGTCGAGGCAGGTGCATTGGGTAGCAGTGAAACATGTGCTAAGGTACTTAAGACGTACAATGGAGTATGGACTGAGATATCTTGGAGGAGATGGAGTGAAGTTGCAGGGATATACAACTCACATTGGGAAGGGAGTGCAGTAGACAGAAAGAGCACCTTTGGGTGCTGCTTCAACGTGGGATCATTAACGATTACCTGTTTTAGTAGGAAGCGGTTTTCTGTAGCACTTAGTTCAACAGAGGCCATAGTTTTAAAAACCGAAACCGGAACCTGAATCGGTCGAGGGTCCAACTGGAACCAGAATCGAAATTGGTAATGAACTGGTTTCAATGAACCGGTTTTTTAAAAAATACATAAAATATTTAAGTGAGCATGTAGACCTAGGGACTGCTGCCGACAGAGACGGATCAAGGGATCGCAAGCGTAGCACATTGAAGAGCCAAAAGGGTTTCATTGAAACCAGACATTATTTTTCCAGGGTAGGTTATCAGGTCTTAGGGATGGCAACAACACCCTTGAGAGTTGAAGACACCAACTTCCTATCTTGGAAAGCAAGAGTGATTTTGGCGTTGAAAGAGTATGACCTTTGGGAGTTAGTGGACAAAGTTGTTACTCCACCAACAGATCCGACAACTTTGGAAGCTCACAACAAGAAGGAGATCAAAGCAGAGAGGGTCCTCTTGGATTCAGTGAAGGATCATCTGATTCTTCACCTAACCGAGAAGAAGACGACCAAAGAGATGTTGTTGCCTTGGCAAGTTTATTCCAGAGCAATAACATGAATATGAAGATGGTCTTAAGAAACAAACTCAGGTTGGTGCAAATGTCTAGATTTGATAATGTTACCAACTATCTCATGAGGATCACATAGGCGCGTGATCAACTTGCAGCCATAGGGGAGAAAATAGAGGACGCAGAGCTCGTGAACGTGGCATTGAATGGTCTTCCCAAGTCTTGGGAACCATTTGTCAAGGGAGTTTGCGCTCGGAAAATATCCCAGATTGGCAGAGACTTTGGGATGATTGCATCTAGGAATAGACTCGGGAGGAGTCTAAGAGAAGCAAGCAGGGTCTAAGAGAAGCAAGCAGGGGAGTAGTGATGAGAACTTGGCCCTTGTCAGTAAGACAAGAAAGGGCAAAGGAAAGAGTTCTAGCAAGAAGGGTAACAGTGATGGAGGATCATCATAGCCAAGGAAGAAGGACTTGAGTAAAATCAAGTGCTTCTCATGTCATAAGAATGGACATTATGCATCTCAGTGTCTGGAGAAGAAGGGTAAGAGAAAGATGCAGACAACAAGATCAATAGAGACATAGCTTGATGAGTTTGCAACGAAGTTTGAGAAGGACTATTTGCTGGTTTCTTTTCTTTCCACTAATACAACTGCGAAGAGTGCTTGGTTCTTGAACAATGGTGCATCTCGTCATATGACAGAAGCATGGGAGCTATTTAGCAATCTGACAATGAGGGGCTCAAATCTTTATGTGCAACTTGGTGATGATGCCAAGTATGCAGTAAAGGGGGAGGGAACAATTATGTTCTAGCTTGAGTCGGGAGGTTCTTTAGATGACCAGGATGTGCTTTACATACCTGGTTTGAAGAAGAATTTACTTTCAGTCTCAACTATGGAGGACAAGGGTTTTTCCGTTACTTTTCAGAGAGGGCAAGTACTCATACGTTCAAAGAAAGCTAGCTTGGACAACATAGTGGTCGCTGGGGTTAGAGAAGGCACTTTATACAGGTTGCAGGACAAGCTTGTTCAGGCTTTGGTACATGACAGTGGCAACCTATGTGAGTTGTGGCACAAGAGGTTGGGACACCAACACTACATGGCATTGTCGATTTTGAGGGGGATTGTTACAGGTCTTCTAGAGTTCAATATTGAGTAGCAGGGAGTGTGCAGAGGGTGTGCACTTGGAAAGAATGCCAAGGCTACTTTTCTGAGCAACAAGAGTAGGTCCAAGGGGATCTTGGATCTTATCCATTCAGATGTGAGTGCGTCGATGTAAGTAGCATCATTACAGGGATAGCCATACTATGTGACGTTTATTGATGATTTTTCCAAGAAAACCTAGATTTTCTTTATGAAGACCAAGGATGAGGGCTTCAGTCGGTTTCATGAGTTTAAAGCTCAGGTGGAGAACCAGAAAAATAAGAAGATCAAGGTCTTGAGGTCGGATAATGGGGGGGAGTACACCTCCATTGAATTCAAGGATTTCTGCAAGGAGGAAGGGATTAAGAGGGGCTTGACAGTCTCATACAACCCTCAGTAAAATGAGGTTGTAGAGAGAAAAAATTGGTTCATCATCAGTTCTGCCAAGGCTATGATACATGACCAGGAGTTGCCTATGTTTCTGTGGGCAGAGGTGTGTAACATGAAAGTGTATGTGCATAACATGAGTCCTCACAGGATATTGGGGGACATGACTTTAGAGGATGCATTCTTAGGAGTGAAGCTAGAGATAGGACATTTGAGGATCTTTGGTTGTCTAGTCTACATCCATGTTCCTATGGAGAAGAGGACAAAGCTGGAGCCTTCAAGACAGAAGGGTATATTTGTGGGGTACAGTGAGACCTCAAAGGCTTACATGATCTTCATTCCAGCGCAACGGAAGACAATTGTGAGTAGAGATGTTAAGTTCGAGGAGAACTTGGCATCTAGTAGATCTCAAGAGTCATCAACAGTGACAGAGGACAAGGAGCAGTAGTCAATAGTTCATACTTTAGTGTGGAGGAGGAGTTATCCCCTTCCAGTCCTGTTAGGAGAGCTAGGTGACTATTACAGAC